>JAAGAY010133440.1:0-87500 GCA_011801015.1 Ardeotis arabs
TTCATAAATGGAAATTGTAACTACCCAGTGGATTTCATGTGACCCTTCCTGCCACTCAAAAAGATTTTAGCCTTGACCTTGAGCTTAGTACATGCCAACCCCACCTTTCTCATGGTCAAGTCTCTAAAAATACATATATTTTAAGGAGCAGAAGTGGGGATGGGCTTTGTCTGCTTGCTTTTTGTGTCTTCAGGAGCGGTGAAAAGAGGGGAGGAAAGGAGCCACTCGAAATGTCCGAGATACGATCTAATCAGCCATCCCGGTGTCCATTTAGCACACTCGGTAACATTTTAAGCATCTCTTGGCCACTCTCTCAGAAGGGAAGGCTCATGTCATCCCTTGTATTTTCCCATTGTACACATCATTTCCTGGTGAATGCAGGATTTATTCCACAGCTAAACCCTTCTTGACAGGTTTGTTATCTGTTCACCCGGTCGGCGAGCCCCTGAGAGGCAGAGCGTAGCTGTTAGAGAGAGAGGGAGAAGGAGAGGGGGAGGGAGGAAGAAAGAGGACTGGGAAGCAGGGCAAGGAAATGTCAAGCGAGCTGCCAAGGATGGATATTATAGCTGCTGGGGACCTTAGAGAGTATCATGTGTCTTTTGTGTCTATTTTACAGTCAGTGCTTCATGTAAGATGGCAGTCTCGCCTGGACTGTGCTTAGTATTGATTTACTCCCAGGCAATGCACAGACCATTTTAGGAGTACATGGGAGACTAGGAAAAAAATCCTCCCACCCCCCCGGTCCAGCCTTCAGTTTCTTCTATAAACAAACACATCTAAAGCGGTTCTATTAAGATCACTCTTCCTTTTGTTTTGTTTTCTTTTTTTTTTTTCAAATTAGAAGATTGCTGCATGGAAAGTAAATTGATCAGAGGCTCCTCAATGCACAGTAGATGCCTAGAAAGTAATACAGCTCATTGTCTTGTGTACAGACTTCAAAATCTGGGGCCTTTATGGCTTTTAGAGAAAGAGACAGAGCTCGTGGAACCCAACACCTGTTCCTGGAGCAAAACTACCCAGAAGCAGCTATAAGGTGCAAGCATGCTGAATTGGATAATTTTTTTTTTTCAATCTACACGTAATATATAGTCCTTATTATTTCCCTTCTGTTGTTTTCTGCAGTTGCTGTTCAGCGCGTTGGTGCAGTATGTTCGACGGAAAAGGCAGCCGTATGGCTGTCTAAACAGCCAGCATCTGCTCGGCTGTTTGGCTCAGCTCAGGCTGGGTGAGCTTCCCTCTGGCAGCCGTATTTCTCCTTCCCTCTTGCTGGGCCAGCATGAGGGTTCAGCATCTCGGCTCTGTCTGGCGGACACTACATTTTTGCATCCGAAATACCCTGCTTAGGCTCTTGCTTCGATCTGCCTGTGGTTGTGCACCTTGTTGGCGTGTTGGCTCCACGCAGGGCTGCTCCTGTGCCGAGGAGCGTGCCAGCGTAGCCAAGTCCGCTCTGTGGGATCAAAGCCTGGAGTCACTTCTCCTCGCTGGGCTGAGGTGGAGGCATTGTAGTGCTGATCACCCTAGGGCAGCTGCTGATGTTTTTTCACCAAAATAAATAAAAGTACTGGTGCCCGTATATACCAAATCTGTTCACATTTATGCTCTTTTGCATAGGTGTGTTTGGAGATCAAAATAAGTTAAGGGTTTTAGTTTAAAGGCTTTCCAAGGTTGTTGTATTTTTCTGGGTTCTGACTTAAAGCAGGATTATTTTATCAAAGAGGGAGTTGTGTGTGGTAATGGTTTTTTTAAGGCTATGTTGAGCATGGAGCATTCTCAGGGTGTAGCAGACTTGGATGGTTCTGCTCTGCGCGAGCAGGGGAGTAGGAGTTTGACAGGCGGCCCAGGGAAAACGCGCGCTGGGGGCAGAGCGAGCCGGGGTGTGAGCTCCATATGCTGCTGAAAAGTCTGTGCGGAGGAGGATAGTGCTGGGACAGGATGGGGTGTCCAGGGAAATGATGGGAAAGGAATCTGTGAATCTACCTTATTTCAGTGCCCGTGGTGCCAGGGAACCGTGTGAACGCGTAGCTGCCCCGTGTAGGGTTCGGGGCTGGGTTTCCCACCGTCCCATGGCCCCTACGTGCCGTTTAGCAGGTGGGGCGGCGGGCTGCCCTCCAGCCGTGCTCCTGTAAGCACAGCAGAGCCAAATCCATTTCTGCTGGCAAGGAATATGGACGGTTTTAATAAAAGATCATTCTAGGAGTGCAATATTCTATTTTAAAGGTAGAGACCAGGCAAAAATGTTCAAAGCGTTTCACATATGTTAATTAATTTAGCCAGCAATGCTTTTTTAATGAAGTCATGCAACAAGTTAGTGGCGAAACTGGGGAATAAGTAGAGTTCTGAGCTTTTTTCTTAGTTTTGTAAGAAACCATAACACATTTCTCTACTCAAGAATTCCTTTGGAGGAATACAGTATGAGGAGTTAAGCGTAGAGGTGATACCAAAGCACTCCTGTTGCACTGTCTCAGAGTACCCTGCATCTTTTCTCTTTCCCTTTTTAGAAGTGAGAAAAATTTGTTTCAAAGTCTCATTATTTCTAACTGGCTGCCTCATTAGGCAAGTACTGTGACAGCAGCAGAGTCTGTGATTATAAACACCAGGACAATATGTTACTGTGTTTGTAACTCCACAGACAGAGGAAAAAGAAATGTTTTTCCACCCTTCTGTGTCTAGTCAAGGGTTTTTTTCCTTCTCCCTTTCCTCCGTCCCGCCCAAGCTAGTTCTAATAGTAAAGCATGTCACTTAGAATCTGCTAATTAAATCATTTCACTCCATTTTATATAATTTTTAATTTAGCATTCATTTTCAACTTAGCTTTTGGCTTCATTTACTGATAATAAACAGCATTGCACACAACACATGTTCCTCAAAACAGTCATTCACACACATACAGATGCCAGTAATTTTGCCAGTATGCCATGCGTATAAATATTAAATATAACATCCCACCCTCATTTTACCCGCGATTGAATGTGCATGTTGCAGTTTCCTTGTACGATGCGATGCAATAAGGCCAGACATGAGAAATTTGGCTGAAGAGCCTCCAGCTCTCTGTTGTTCGCTCACCCTGGACACAGGAGACGTGCTGGGTGTGCTGTGCTGCGCTGGGGCAGCTCTCCCCGTTCTGCAGAACAGGATTTGACCTGGCTCTCTTGCTGGTCCATTAGCTGTTTCTAACACATCCATCCACTGGTGGTTTTTTGACCGTTATGAGGTGGATTGATGACCCAGAGTGAAAGCATGACATTTATGATAGCAGCCTTTGTCTGCTGGAGGCCAGGCAGCTGCATTAGAGCTGGCATCCCGGTAGCAGTCCAGCGGGTTAAACTTTGGCAGGGGGTTCCATTTCAGGTCTGATCATACTCATCTCAAATTAAGCACAGATCTTTAAAGCTTATGTAATCTAGAAAAAAACCTTCAAATTTTACATACTTTCATTTAGAGCTTTTCTTACAACTCCCGGGTACGTGTAAGTTTCTGTAGAGGTATGGCTGTTGAGAATATTTGTCAGTTAAGCCCTGCTATCCAGACTAGCACCCACCACTGGAAAACTGCATTATGGTTTTTTTTTTTGCCTTGAATCATAAGAGCCCTGCTGACATTGTTAGCATTCCTTTTCATACTTCATGCAACACACACTAACGTGGGTTAGATGTGCCAGAGCAAGTGCTTCCTCGTTAGTGCTGTGCTGCTTTGGTGATGGATACCAGGGTGAATTTACTCCTGTACGTTCCGATGTCTCGGGCTGCCAGTTCAAACTGTGCTGCGGCGCGTGGCACACCAGTGCCGTGCGAGAGGAGCAGAGCTGCTGTAATGAGCAAGACATCAGCCAGTGGGAGGTAAAGACAGGGCATTATTTTCTGGTGCTCCAGAATATATGTCAAGGTGTCCAGGGTTTACAAGGTACCCGGTCTCCTATTTGTAAAGGCAGACAAAAAAAGAAAAGGTTGAGAGCCAGTAGTGATCATATATGGCAGTGCTTTGAAGAGCGCTGCAGGGAAGGTAAAAAGGTAAAGCTCCCCCTCATTTATTTGAGCTTGTGAAAATTGCCATTGCTGCTGGATCTGCAGCTCAGAAATGGATTTTCTCAGGCTGCAAGGTCAGCGCGCCTTCCGCCGCCCCCACCCAGGCCAGTGCATAGCAGGAGAGCAGTAATATCCCAGACAAGACGTGCTGCTGGTACTTGCTGTTCTGTTAATTAATCACCAAACCACTTTCCATTATTTCCTTTTAATTATAACATTATTTGACCATTCAGATTTGTACTGATTAAACCATCATTTAATTGACAAAGTGTACGGCAACGCTAATGTTTCCTGTCAGTTTGAATTACACATGTGGCACCTCGCTTTCTGCTGCCGCAGATGAAAGGGAGAGCGGCCCTCGCACCGGTCGGCATGGGCGCTAGCAGCGACGTGCCACTGCGACCCAGCGATTGCTGGACCCCGGCTCCAAAGGAATAATGATAGGCATAATTAAAAACTAGGAAAAAAAGCTGTACGTCACACTAAAATAGACTCGAATGTCATCATCAGTTATATTAAACAGCATCTGCTACAGAGACTTCCTCTGGAAATCAGGGGAGGAAAATGTGAAGATTTCCAGGAGTGGTTGGTAGCACATTTCCTTGTTATTTTGCTCATCATATTATATTATTTTTAACTGAGTGAAACGTTAGCCTGTCTTTCCTCAATCTTTTTTTTTTTCTCCCTTTTTTTTCTTTTCTTCTTTTTAACAGATTTGTTTTCCGCTCAATTAGACTTGTGATCACAAGAACACAAAGTAGTATTTTTCTCCTTCTGGAAAGACTCTTACAGTGTGATGGGCAAATTGTCAGGAATAATTACACCAAATGGTGGAAAAAAAATTGATGGAAAAGATCTCTCCCTGCGAGTGATACGTTTTATTTAAGACACAGTGAACATCAAGCACATTTGTGACAAGGTGAAACTGGCAAGTGGAGCTCTGCCACGGTTTTATTTTTAATTGCTAGTAAACTAATTAGATGGCACGAAATGTTATGTAAACCACACATACTTACGCACAGACCCTAACAATGCGGATTGTGTTTTTCAGTGAAAGAAAGGAGCGGATGAGGTAGATGGGAAGGGAAGAGATAACACAAGACACTTTAACAAACCGCCTGTCCTGCCAGAAGGGCTCAAGATTGTTGTCGTTGTTGCTGCTGGGTTATTTTGAGTGGATTTAAAGGGTTTTTTTGGTGGTACTCGTTCATCAAATCAAGCAGTTCCCTTCAGGACCAGGGAATTTTTAAGACCTCTTTACTGAGGTGAGCAGACCTTGGCAGTGTACTACGGCGTACCTGTGTGTGAGTGGCTATGTGCAGCTGAGGAAAGGTAGTACAGGACAGAATTTTGTCTGTGACCTTCACAATTCAGCTGTGACTCAGATCTGTAAAAGCAGGAACATAGGAGCCTAAGGCTTTTATCAAAAGGTGGCTAATCTCTTGCAGTCCTAAATTTTATTGGAAGGTGGCAAAGGTCGGGCTCCTCGGTGGCTGAAATGACTTATGGAAATAGAAGCTGGGTTTTAGATCACTAATGTACATTTTAAATTTTTCTATGTAGTTTGAATTTTCAGAAAACTCAAATGTGAAGTGCCAGTGATTGGTTACTTCTAATCTTGACAATTTTTTTTTTTTTTAATGTCTGCTTAGTTTTTTAACTTGAGAGTCTAAGAAAAAAATATATTCTGGTGTAAATCCATTTAAGTTGGTGCAGTTAACAGGAATTTGCTGGAATGATGAAGTAGTATTTATCCTACCTTTCTCCAGATTTAGAAGACCAGATGTTCATCTGTCATAAATGAGTGTGGAGTCCCTGAATTCAGTGGAACTGCATTACTTTACACTGCCTTGTATTTACAGAAATAGCAGCATCTGCCCTGTGTGGTTTCGGTGATCAGCATATCGGTTACACCGCGTCTCCTATTTTTAAGTGACATTAGGTTGATTCTAGAATTCTCAACTTGAAGAGTGACTATGTCCCCGCTTGGACTTTCTTACAAAGTAACCCCGCAGTCATCGTAGCTGGGTTATTTCTGGCCGTGGTAATATCTTACTGATAGACATTTGGCATTCCTCCTGCAAATCTGACGCCTGCCTGTGTCAGGAATCCTGATGGGACACCGAACGTGTTTCTGTATGTACCTGATGTGGCCCTCCATGGATTGATCAGTTTAGAATTACTGAAACAAAATACCTGTAGGTTTTGGATATCAGCTTTTTATTTCCTGTCGTTCAAAATAAGATGAGGTTTGCTAATTTCTTTTAATGTTTGGTGTATAGTAAGTTTTCAATGTAAATTGACTTTATGTTAAAAAACAGTGGAAGTATTTCAGTAATCAGAAGAGAAAGGGAGTGTGTACACTACCTGTATTCATAATTTTAAAAATATTTGCGTTTGTATAAGCAAGAAACTGGCTTAGTACGAGAGACAGAAACCATAAGTAGAATTACCTTTCCTTGTTCTATTTGCAGTGAAAGTTTGAGGGAGCCCGGTAATTTTTTAAATGCCTGGAGAAGACAGACATGGTATTTGCCTGTAAGCCAGAAAAAGGCTTGAGAGAGTTATTGATGGGATGTTTATTCCAGAGTGAAACTTTTATTGAAGTCCTTAAACAAAGTGAACAGCTTCTGAGTACCTTTTAAGTAATCATTTTAACAGTAGTCCATTATGGATCCTGAAAATAGTTTTTAAATCACCAAAATATTTATTTGCCACTTATTCTATCCGGCCTTCTACTGAACAACGGCTACTTTCTCGTGCCAGTGCTGAAAGTCAGCACTTTCTGTGGGTTTACCGTTCCTCAGCGTACGGAGGTTTTGGGGCAGTTTGTGTGTGTTGTGTGGGGGACGTTTGACAGCAGAGCTCTGTACCAGTTGAGCGCAGAGGCTAGGAATGGCTTTAATGTATGAAAACCAGGAGAACCTGCCTGCCTTAGCTGAAAATCTATGAATTGGTTCTGTCTGTGTATTCGGTTTCTCTTTTACTTACTAATTGCGATAGATTTGTTATGAATAAGGTTCTTGTTTCCAGCTTCTCCTCCTTATATACAAATCACTTGACTTATTTATGGAGAGAAACGCTAAATAGTAAAAAGGCTACACTTGATGTACATAACATAAAGGGTGTAGAATTTCTGCATGTAGGCCCCCGTTGAAGAGCAAGACGCCGTCAAATGCGTTCGGTTGAATGCCCTGACTTCCCACCGGGAGCTGCTTTACATTTTCTTGAGTACCCCTGTTAGAGTAACGCCGTGCCTTACCTCATGGTACAGAGTCCCTTGGAGTATTCCTCCTGGTACCATCCTTATGTAAACGGAAAAGCAAAGCACACTGGGGATCACACAGCTGACTTTGACTAAGGTGGGTGAAGCTTCATAGGCTTCTTGTGGAGTCACTGGGGAAACACCAGCACCAAATAAGACATCTAATTGTCTCCTAGAGGAGCCCTGTCTCCTCTGGCTTCACTTTCCACACTAAATACTCAATACATAGCTGTTCTGCTCTTCGTCAGGGATCATCACCAGGTATTTTGTGAAATTGAATGTTTTTCCTTTTGACACAGTGTCACTGATTTATTTCATGCCAGTTTTGTTTATTGTAACTGATACATTAAAATAAAACTGACATATTAAGAAATAAACAAAATACAGGAATGGATTTTACAGTTATTTTTCTTACGTGGAAGCTTATTGAGAGGAGCCTGCTGACAGGAACCCATATTCAGAAGTCACTAGTAATTGCTCTTTTCAACAGGTGAAGTGGTCGGAAAAAATGTGAAATAAATACTTAAAAATAAATTTGCTAAACATTTTCTTTATTCTAATTCTTAATCCAGCATGATGCATGGGAAATTAGGAATGAAAAATACACTTTACAGGTACCACATAAACAGCTTCACCAACCTTTGAGTGGTAGCTGGTTGGAACTTAATTTTTCCTGGGAGTTTGGTGCATTTTTCCCATCTCAAGACCAGACTCTGACTTATATTAGTGTGTGTATTAGCCAAGACTACCTCTGCAGCACTAGGCTAGGCTTAATGTCTTCAGTTTTCTTCCTCTGGATGCAGTGAGCAGAAGTCTACTCTGTGATCCGGCATCCGTTCTGAAGCAAGGTATTTTTTATTCCGAACAAGCCATTACTTAGAAAAGAATGTAAAGATTAGCATATTACTTTTGTCATGTGTCTCCTCATCTTTTACATCCATATCCTCATACACCTTGGCTTCCTATGGTGTTGTGAGACCACAGGCGTCTTCTGAGCATTTTTCCCCTCAAGCTATAAACTATTTCCATTCCCCTAGAGGGTCTTCTACCCCTATGGAGCAGCGGCCCTTAAATAGTTCCCCTCCTAAGAGGCTCCTGATGATGGAAAAGAGCTGCATAGCATCAAGCTGAAGCGTAGAGGTTGGCCGTTGTCCTGTAATTGCCCCCCAAGGGTTTCATCGGAAGTTGTATAGTCAGGATGATGTTTTCCTGCTTGCTTTTCCGACTTAAGTTAGAGCAGTATATTCCTAGAGGAAACTCTAATGAGCCAATAGAATTATATAGTGATTTTACCTTCCTGACGAGGTCACGCAGAGTGCTAATGCAATTATCGAATGTTGGTGTTCCTAGATTACAGAATGGCACCACACCTAGCTGCAGCTATTTGGATCTTTGGGTTTTTGGTTTGCATTTTTTTTTTCTCCCCTTTTGTTAGTCTATGCCTTAGATTAAGTAGTTTGATATTACCACTCAGGAACGAGACAATAGATGGGAGCAGTTACCGTAACATCTGTCTTATTCTTTTGGTTAGCTGTCTGTGATGCCAAAAACATTGGGCAGAAACTTCATCCTTTTTAAAATGGAATCAGATGTACTGTATTAATGAGTACCCAACCATGACAGGACAGAATGTTCATGACATCTATTAAATAAATGACAGTAAGAAGTGTGTAAAAGATTGTTCAGTATCTGATTGGAACACATACGGACTTGGGGTTTGCTTTCCTGCAGTCTTGCCTTCTCCAGGTGTTCCAGTGCTATTCCTGGCTGGTGCAGTGGGATAGCGCCCAGGAGCTGTGCTGCATTTTGGAAATGTTCACCTGGGATGTGTGTATTGATGCAGTGGATCATAATTCAAGAGCAAGGAGAAGTTCAAAGAAATGAGAAGCTGCAAAATTAACAGCAAGCAAGGGGGTTTTGTTAGTTCTTGTTTTAAGCTCAGGCAAAAAAAGGTTCTTCGGGTCAGGCTTGAGAAGGAATGATGTTGATTCAGATCAACAAGAAGAGTGTCTCCAGCTGTTACAGTAAATACTAAAAATAAAGAAGAGTTTGAGGAGGGAACTGTCAAGCATGCAGACTTAAGTCAGGCTATAAATCTTGTGTGACAGGAGGACAGTTTATTCGGTGGAGGTTTATCCTATGACTTTGAGGTATTTCTGTCTCTTCCTCTGAAACAGATTGGAGACAGGAGGTTAGGCTGGATGGACCATTATCCAACCTGTTCTGGCTGTTCTTCTGACCCTGAACGTCTTGAACACGTAATTTCATCTGTCCAGGATGATATCAGTGAGGCACATGGAGTGTTAAATAGGAAAGTTGAAGCTTAAGTGTCATCACTGGTATCATACAGATAAGTGTTTCTGCAAAGAGGTTTTTAATCTGCTGATAAGGATAATATGACATCTGAGCACAGGGGCGGCGAAGGGCAGGGAGAGAAAGAAATGTATAAACAGTCATGTAATTGAAGCCTGGCCTTCAAATCTTTGCACTCTGCGGTAGCTGACATTGGGGATGGCATTGAAGTCTGATAAACTTGCCTGAATCTTCAGCTTTTTGTGGAATTTTTCCATTCACAAAGTAATTCTCTCATTTTTACCTGCAAAAAGAGAGATGAGCCATGTTTGCATCTGCATTATTTCTGTTTCTTTCTTTGTTAACGGAGATGCTAATAAAAGTATAGTAAGGATTTCCAGCAGCTGTTTCTTTTTTTTTGTGAGGGATCCATGGTTGTGAGGCTGCGTTCTAGCTTGGGTAGCAGAGCTGTTCAAGGCACACTGAGCTTTCACTGACAAACCCATGTGTGAAATGCAATTGGAGACCTATAGCAGTACGAAAATTGACAACTGCATTGTCTCAGTTTTGCAGATTTATTTGAAACATACATTCTGTCAGTCCTTCAACAACTGATTCATTTAGTGATTGTGAGGTAAATAATTTACATAAAAATCAAAGCTTAGTAGCCTTTCTCCCAGAACTCAGTGACCACTGTATTACAAAAGTTAATTTAGATGCCAAATTTCTAGAATTTCTAGCATGAAATAATCAAACTTTTGCTGTCATGGTGACAATTTAATTAATATTTCTACTGAAACAGTAATTAAAAGTTTTGGTCAGAATGGACCTCAGCATTCTAGATATTGTACAACTTGTGAAGTTGCTGACTATTAAAAAATCACTCACAATAAAAATATTTATCAGAGTTATAATGCTTCAGGAGTCTCAAAGATGTTTTCAGACATAAATTGATTCTATCAACGTCTCTGAGAAATAACAAAGTAAGAATTCAGTAAAACCCAGAGTTCAGAACTGGCCTAACACTTCGTCCACTGAATGGTAAAATTGTCATTAATTTTCAGAAGCAGAGGTGGCAGAATGATGAATGCTTTTAGAAGTCTCCAAACCTGCCCGGGATCACAGAGGAAATGTGTGAAAACATTTATTAACAGGAATTAAAACTTCATCCCTACAGTCAACGTGACACCCTAAAGGAAAGCTGGTCGTTTCCCTGTGAAAGAAAAGAGATGAACATGTTGACAATGGGTGGGTTTGAGGCTCAAAGCTGTACATCACTGCAGCATCTCAGTCACTTATAAATTAATTTATTGAAGTTAGGGGTGCCATTGGCCTCTCTAGATGAGTAGTTGATGCCGTTTGAAAAGATTCCCGTTTCTTCTTCTCTCATGTCACAGTGGAGGGCAGTGCCTGCGTGCGCCTGCAATTCTGGCTATTTCCAAACAGCTCCCTGGATCTCTCTTACTTCTTTATTTTACCCTTTGCGTAGTATTTACAGTAGAAAAGGTGTTGGAAAGCACCTTTCGGAGAAGTGACTGAGGAAAGGAGCAGGTGCGTGCTATGGATAGGGCCAAAGCCTCGTCCCTCTGCCCCGGTAAGCTGGGGGTCCCTAGTACACAGGTGAGGAAATTGAGACCCCCTAAGTAAAATTCTCAACTTCTTAAAAGGAGAAAAAATTCTTTAAATTGTAACAGAATTTAACATTATGAAAATGTACTTATTTTATATGTTTTCTAAAGTTATCTCAGGAGTTTGAAGAAAAAAACCCGACGGTTCCGGTTTGTGCGGGTTGGTACTCTCTCAGGGAATACCATAGACGGTTTGAGGGACAGCAGGCACCAAGGGCTGTTCCTAACAGCCAGCATGAATGGGCTTCCCCAGTTTTGGGGACAAAGTTTGTTTTTGCCATCAGAGCCCAGACTGTGCCATGTCATGTGTTGTCTGTGCTAGAGAAAAGGCTGTTGTCCATCTACCTTACAGGTGTAAACAGAATATAATCCATGCTCCTTTCCATTGAAAAGGAGGCACTGTACACCTGCTTCCCCCGGAAACCTCCTGCAGGGACACGGACAGAACAAATACTCATTCTTGTTGTGTAGAAGAGGCTGTAAATGCCTCTGGTGGAGTATATGGTGTTTCTGTGGCTCAGTGTAGCACTGATCAGAGGTCCCTCAGATGGCTCTAAGCTAGCTGCTCTTCCTCCTTGAAACAGCACAATGTAAATATAACTTCAGGTCAGCATGTTACCAACGTGCACCATGCAAGCTCATGGTGAATCCTGCTTCTTGGTGCTTGTACGTTTACAGTGCGATCACGAGCTCCGCGCGTGGTCAGGTCAGAAAGGCGGGAGCCACAGTCACTGAAGTGCTAAACTGATGCGAGGAGATGGAGGATGCTCCAAAGAGCAAGGCAGAATGCTGAGGTGAAAATGCAGGTTGGGAAGCCCACTGTGGGCATTGGAGTCTGTAAGAAGGAGGGAGTGAGGTAGGATGAGGTCAGGAGCAAGATCAAGGATGGACAGACTGGGAAGCGAAGCAGAAATTTGGATTGAGGGCAGACAATCTTGACATATATGATCATGTATGATGCATCATTGAGTGCCAGGTACAGAAAAGAAGTGGGGCACATGTTCATCTGGATTTGAATTGTGGTATGATAGTGTATTAAAACGTTCCTGAGGAAGAGAACTGAATTGAATTTGAAAGTCACTGTTCTTTTGGAGGTAGATTATAGACATAGCCTGCTTAAATTCAGTAAGTTTTGAGTTCTCATGTACATTTAAAAGTTCAATCACCACAAACATACAGAGCATTGTAAGATGGCATCGTGATATTACATTGCCACTAGAGAGCATGGTCACTGGTGAGTTTTAAGATCAGACACCATTTCAGTGTATATTCAGGATACGATATAGGCAGTGAAAAAAGGCAGCCATAATAGCATATTAAAATATGTATTGTTAGATTAACACAGCATACTGTTGCTGCCAAATATTTCTTTGTTATGCAATTTGTCATACCGCTTACAGCCAACTCATCATCAACATGTATCAGCACATTCCCAGCAGTTTTCCCAGTGAGGGTCGGGGCCTCTGGATTTCTTCAGAACTAGTTGGAACCCAGAGATCCTGTCTCCTGACTTTGGAGGTGGAGGAAGTAGTAATAAAATTCAAATTAGCAGAAAATCTTCTGTGGCACATAGTTCTCTCACATACCTCTTAGTAAGTATATAAATTTCTGTATGTGCTTTCACAGATTCCACTAATAAAATATTTTAAATGTCATTTATGATTTATAGCTAAACAAAGCTACATCAGTCCAACAAGGACATTTAATGTAGGAAAATCTACCTGCTGATTGTCACCCACAGCCATACTGATCTGGAGGCCTGACTTTGTTTCTTTCTTGAAAAATCTACACTCACGCTTGTAATTTGCCTGTCAGACTGAGTCTGTATGACTTTAGACCCAGTCTATGTGTGTGTTTCTATATAAACTGAAATTTAACATCGCGTGAGGATTCATAGTCCGTGGACGGTTATATCAGAAGTAGTTTTTAAAAGGTGAGCACAGTTCCGTCACTGAGA
The DNA here is from genome assembly GCA_011801015.1 of Ardeotis arabs. Classification (NCBI taxonomy): domain Eukaryota; kingdom Metazoa; phylum Chordata; class Aves; order Otidiformes; family Otididae; genus Ardeotis; species Ardeotis arabs. Next base: position 13,165 of record JAAGAY010133440.1, read on the forward strand.
AGGGCAGTCTCCTTTACAAGAGCCCCTCCTTGGAGCTCAGCTTTGTCAGACAGAAGTCGTCCCTGGTTGGCATCGCCGATAACTCAGACATTCAGAAATTCTTGAAGCTGACACTGCTAACTGCGCTGTGAAAAAGAGGACCCTTGTCTTCTGCTCACATGATACGCTGCCTGTGTCCAAAGTGTAATATTTAATTGCATTTTCTTAATCTTTACCACTGTATTGCTAAGCTTTCTAATACCTTCAAAATACCAAATCTCAGGCTTATCCTAATTAAAGAATCTCAATTTAATCCATATTGCATGACAATTCAATTTGTTGATTGCTTTTTCTCCCCCCTTTTTGTGAAATTCCCGTCAAATGTATTAATTCAACATGATGAATCCTGTATTCAACCCACTGGAGTGAATAATTAAAATTAGCTGATAAAACTTTCAGCAGAATTACTTTGTGAAATTGCTGAACAGATGTGTCATTTTAATGAAAATCCACAGACAAGCGCCTTCCCCCCTCGGCAGGATAAAAATATTATCCCCACGGCACATACTTAATTTGGTGGTAAATACACTCCGAGCGATTGCTGGAAGGGAAGAAAAAGCAACTTGTCACACTTAGTAACTTGATTTTTCCCCAGCATGCAGTAACAGCTATCTACAGTAATTCATAGTGCTCTATTGTTGCTGCAAGTCCCAAAGAGAACTTATTAAAATGCAATAATCTCCTATTTAAACAGAAACAATAACCATTAAATTTCCTGTGGATCCAAAATTGAGCACAAGCCCCATCTGGTAAGAGTGATTAGGGGCCTGATGAGGGAATTTAATTTGCAACATTCAAAGACTAAATCTGAGCAGATCTCGTCACCTGGGACTGCAGTGCTGCTTGCTGTCTTCTTAAAAATCTCGACCTAAACTGAAAATGGAATGTAGAAGTGAAAATGTTACCCAGGGGCCAAGCTTGACAGGATTGTATTTCATTATGTGTCTCCATCAGGCTTAGGGAGCCGTGGAATTTCTGCTTTGGCTCGGCTGGGCTATCTCCTCGACAGGGCATGCACTGAGGCGGTTGCTCCCTACGATGGCGGACGGATCATTAAAGGAGACTCCATCCCGCACTCAGACCTCCTACTACCTCCTTTTAGTCACTTGCCCAGATGACACCAGCTTTTCTACCCCATTAGAAGGAGCCGCGATAATTTTAGCATCGCCTACAACAAGCAAGCATGTCCCAAATATGGTTGTTTCTGCTCCTGGCAAACCAGTGCTGGCGTTAGACCTTATTACCCAGTCCACTTAATGGCGTGCCATAGATCTGTCCTTGGGAGCTCACCTCCCGCACAAGCCCGCTGAGATGCGGAACGTGCAGGTGTGTGCTGTAGAAATTCAGGATCAGGATCTGGTGCTTTGGGGCTTTTCTGTTTGTTTGGCTGGCTTTGTGGGTGCGGTTTTTATTTGTTCTAATTGTTAGATTTTGGTCAGCTAGTTTTGTGCCACAGCTGTCAGTTTATAAATTATTATAAGCTCCTAATTAAGAACCTGCTTCTGATGGCAAAGCTCTAGTTTGCTGAAACATATGTTGCTAGGGAGATAGCTCTAACCAGTAAAATGAGGAAAATAGATGCGTAATGCTTTTTCGGATTCGAGCTTTGTTCTCACATTCACAGTCTGAATGGCAGGGTTTTGTCTGTGGTGGTGTCCAATACGGTTTCTTTTGGTTTGGTTTGGTTTTGAGTACTATGGCGCTGATGATGCTATCGAGCAGATCTTGGTTTTCGTTGGGTAGGTGCAGCAGCGCAAACGGGGGCTATGCACAGTGCTGTACACGCCGTTTCGCCACTCTTCTCCAGTCTTGAGGTTGCGTAGGATTACTTCTTGACTTAAGGGTTTCTCAGCCTCTGCGTTCTTTTGGCTGCTCGGGCTGCCTGTTTGTTGGAAGTTCTCTTTGCAGTTACAGGCGTGTGTATGCTTGCCCTGTAGAAAATCTGAAACTATGATTTGGAGAGTAGGTGTCACATGGGAGTCACTGCTGACCTTGGTCAGATCCAGACCACAGACTGCTGAGGCCGTTATCAGCCTTCTGAGCAATCCAGTCTGCAAGACGTTAGTTGCCTTAACTATTGCAAATTACTTTTGTCTTTTGTTCTTGTGTAGAACAAAACCCATGCAATTGATAAAAAATTGGCTTTTTTTTTTTTTTTTACTACCTACATTTAATAACTACCACATACCAGTTACCAGGATACTGTGAAGGGAGGAGTCATGCAGGAGGTAATAAAACCAACCACGTGAATTGGTAATTTAGCAATCTGTCTGCACCTCTACTTGTAGCAAATCATTAAATTCAAAGTTTGTGTGAGGGGAAGGATCTGCTTGACAGCATCACCAGTTGTCCCTTTGTTCTTTCTGCTTCTTAGTCCTGGGCACTTCTACAGGGGATGGAAAAGGTTTAAAGAAAAGAGAAGAAGAATTTCTTAATTTTGTTGACTGTCATGTTTACGTGGGAATGGGAATAGCACAAGTCCAGATACAGAACTCTAACTTCTCTGGAGTGGTATATTATTAAATTACCTGTGAAGGTAGTGGACTCTTTTCTACTCAACGGTGTATCCTTTGTCTGCAAGCGGAGTTTCCCCCAGTCCAAGAGCACGCAGATTTTCCATCAGTGGCTTTTCTGAAGGTTTCTGAGAGTGATCCCGGGTATGTCCTTTTCCTGGCCTGAAGTGTTCCTTCTTGAAAGTGTTCCCATGCGCCCTTGTGCCTCAAGCTCTGCAGATCAGCCTACACCACTGGTGAACTTGGTCCATTGTCACCTGTCATCTTGAAGCTGATTTTTCTTTTCCAGACTATAAGGTCGACAGTGAGACAAAACTTTCCATCTGTGTGCTTTACTTGAACGTAATTGCTCCAAAGAAGGGAGGAGGTTCCTTAGATAAAAGTGCTCCCTACTTTCCTTGGAACCGTTTTCTGTAAATAAAACTCTTTCATCTTTGAACTTAAATATTTTTCAACCCCAATTTAGGTTCTTTTTCCCTCTTAGTCCTGGACCACTCTAAGTTACTTAAAAAAAAAAAAAAACAACCAACTTTCTTAATAAGCCCCAAAGGTAATCAGAAAGAAGACAGCAAAATGAAACAACTCGTAAAATATTCCTCCACATCTTTAGGGAATACTTAATGCACACAAGGTCAGGGCTTTGTAATGGTAATTTAAGAGTTGTAGGAAGTGATCCATCATTTTAAAGAGCAACATTGCCATCCCTTACAAAAAGTTTATGTTTTGGAATCAACTTGAGTCCCTGCTCACCTCAGGAAAACACGCTGGCAGGTCTTCTTGCGGGTCATAATGAAGGAGATTTTTTTATAATGTTTTGCAAATGTCATGCTAAATGGTATGTGGGCATTGAGAAGTGGCAGGCAATTGCAGCGGTCCGGTTTTCTGGAAAGCACTAATGCTGTTCTGGATTAATTTTCCTTTCTGGAGCAGACGTTATATGGAAATTACCCTTGACTGTACTCCATCGTTTGAAAGGTCACAGCGGTAGATACAAAATCCATAGGCAGTCGATTGCCTTCCACGTATTCAGCATTACTGCTCTTGCCTATTTTACCCTCAGGCATCTTTTATTTCTCGCACAGATGGTCTCACTCAGCCCTAACAAAATGTTTTAAGCTGTTGCATAAATTAAAATAAGAGGCCCTGAAGTACAAAGGTACAACTCTGGTAAGAAGCTGGGGATGGGGAGGGAAATGGGCAAGGAGAGAAAACAATGCAGGGCTCTGCTTCCCCCTCTGGCACCTCCTTGAGCTGGCTGCAGCGTGCAGGGTAGGCCAGGGATTTCCAACCAGGCAAGCTCAGATCCATGGCGTGTGGAGGAGCAAATGTCTACGGTTGCAGAGGAGTGGGTGTGTTTGCATAGCACATCGTATATGTGCATCAAAGCACTGAGTAAAGGTGGCCAATATTTCTTTTTGACTGAGCAAACCATTGGTTATTTGTTCTGTTCCTTAGTAGATGTATTTTTATTTATTTTTTAATTCAACTTACCATTGATGGTAAAATACTTCTGTTGCAGTTCATAGCTTGTGTACTGATTTGCAAGTAAATTAAGCTGAGTGGAGTAAAAGTGAAGCTTGGAGTCCCAGGGCTTCCCCTTGGCTGTGGAGCCTGCTGCCGTGCAGACACGTCTATAGAGCCGTCTGCCTCTGCAACACCCACTGCAACTGCTTCTCCCTCTGCTTCACTTTTCTTGCCTTGGGCTTCCACCAAATTTTATCCCTACTGTTTTCTTCAGATGTCTCAGAAGGTGTAAGCATTCCGATTTACTGTTTAAATCTTCAGAAGATTTTTGATATTGTGTAATAGAGGTAAAAATGCACATGGGCTTTACGTGGTATTTGTGATCACATTGGTATCTTACCTGAAGATGAACTACAAGAGTTTGCAGCTCCCTTGGGAGGTGGGGGGGAGGTGACCCCCCCCAAAATACAGGACTTCTTAAATGCAATGCCTTAACCTTACTTCGCCTTTGGTTGGCATTCTGGAGTGTAGGGTCACCCTGAATTCAGGAAGGCAGCTGTCTTCTGCTTCACTGAACTTCAGTTTGATCTGTGCTGCTCAGATTCTGCCTCGTACCCACTGCAGTGTGATTCTCTAATCAGCCGTTAGCAGATTCAAGCTTAATCAGGTTTCTGTGACTTCCACGATGCACGAGTGTCGTGGTTTAACCCCAGTCGTCAACTAAGCACCACACAGCCACTCGCTCCTACCCACCGCAGAGAGTCAGAAGGGTAAAACTGAGAAAACTCGTGGGTTAAGAACAGTCTAATGATTGAAATAAAATATAATTATAATAAAATTGTAATGAAAAGGAAAACAACAAAAAGAGAGAGAAACGAAACCCAAGAAAAACAAGTGATGCAACTGCTCACCACCCGCTGACCCATGCCCAGCTAGTCCCCAAGCAGCGGTTGCTGCCCCCCAGCCAGCCCTCCCAGTTTGTATGCTGAGCATGACGTCCTGTGGTGTGGAACATCCCTTTGGCTGATTTGGATCAGGTGTCCTGGCTGTGCCCCCTTCCAGCTTCTTGTGCATTGTGCACCCCAGCTTTCTCGCTGGCAGGACATGAGAAGCTGAAAAGTGCTTGACTTAGTGTAAGCACTGCTCAGCAACAGCTGAAACATCCCTGTGTTATCAAAATAATTCTTATCTGAAACCCAGAACACAGCACTCCACCAGCTACTAGGAAGACCATTAACTCTATCTCAGCCACAACCAGGACAAAGAGGATCTTCCCTTAGTGAAAGTCAGCAATAGATGGTATTTCAGTGGTGTAGCTATCAGGTCAATCATCCTTTCTTGAGGCCTGTGCCCCTATCTTCGGAGTTGCATTTGAAAAGCCGACCTGGCAACCCAAATGCAGCCTAATATGAAGAGGATTCTTCATCATGAGTGGATGTTCATAGATTTGCCAACTTCTCGTAGCCCGTGGGTGGGATGCTAGGGTGGTACAGTTAATGGTACTGAACAGCACCAGGAAATGCAACACAGCAGATGAGATGTCTTCCTCCTGTCGGTGCTCTACCCATCAGTGCAGCTTGTGCAGATTTTATGCCTTCCTGAGCACCCGCTGTGCAGCTGTGCTCGGGACTGTGGCAGCTGGGATGGAGTACGCTGGGCAGATGTACTTGTTTCCTGACCCCAGGAGCCTTTCCTCTTTTGTGTTTCCAGCGGTTCTCACCCCATGAAGAGCTAGGACTGAAGGCGGCGTGTAGTAGGTTCCTGCGCTGGGAGCAGGAATTGGGGAGGCAGACGTTGCCAGGGTTGATAACTTGTGTTCTGCTCCTGAGACACGCAACACAACGTACAGTCCCAGGGGAGAAGGAAAAGCTAAGGTAGCCCTTGATTGATGGCAAATCTGGAAGTATTTTACAGAAATGACTGTCCAGCCTGCACAGAAGTAGATCCTTGAACACAGCGGCATTTTGTCCTGTGTTACAAACAGCAATGTGCCCAGAATCTCCCCAGCACATACGCTGGAGACTTGTCCTGCTCCTGCAGTCCCCATCCACCTGTTGTGCCTGTGCCCGTAGTTCTCATCCACACCTTGAGCCCTCCTGCAAATAGAAACTCTGAAGGTAGCCTTCAACAGTCCTTTTTTCAGCCGTACCTAGGACTTTTATGCTATTGTGAGCTTTCTGTTCACCATGAAAGTACCAGAATAGGTATGATCATCTTCTCTCTACAGCAGTCGAGCTCAATTAGCTGCCTGCTCGCTGTACGTGCCGAGAAGAAAGGGTTAGCGTGCCGTGTGTGTGACAGGGCTGGCAGGTAGAGAGTGCCTGGAAAAGGTGATGTGAAATTGTTCTCAGCCAGGTTGTGATTTGTCTGTCGAGGTGCCCGGAGTGGTGTGCACAACGTCCTGCCCAGTTCCTTTTTCCGCTCAGGGCAGCAACAGCCCTGTGTGGGGCACAGGCTCCAGCTCAGTGGATAAAGGCTCCAGCACGCAGACTGGTGTGGCTGACACAGATAAATAGTTGGTTGCTGAGGACGTGACTCTGCTCTGTCACTGGGATGGAAATGAAAGTTATGGACCAGAACGTGTGTGTCTGTTGCTGTAGGGGACTGAACTGGCATCAACTGCATACTATCCCCAACTCCTAGCTCGTTTATCAGGGTGACAGTGGACCAATTGCATAACACTACTCCTCTTTCCCAGTTAATAGATTCCACCAGAAAGAAAATTCAGTAAATTAGTAGGTTGGGTCCTAGGAGAGATCTAGTGCTTTTGACTCCAATTTGTTACCAAATCCTGTTGTCTTGACCTATAACAACAGGTCTGACTTCTGGTATTGCAAGTTCTCGTCTTCACTGTTCTACAGGATGATTGTTGTTACATCACGCGGTGTCACAGTTACTGCTCCTGTTGAGATGCACAGAGAGCAGAGCAGAAGCTCTAGACGTTACACATTACTCCCTGTCACTGTTACCTCTGTCAGTGAGACCTCAGAAATGGGAACACAGACTTTGATAGGTCGTAGGGTGCTGCAAGGTGGTTCTGAAAGAAATAGAGTCTAGCATTGTGACGTCAGCCGCTTCCTCTTCCCATCTCGCGGAGTTACCTCTGCTTGCTCAGTAGCCCTTTCCTCCTCACCATTTTCACGGGCCAAGAGGAAGGTGCTGGTGGCACCTGGAGTGGTTTGTTGTTTATTGGTTGGAATTAGGTTTTGACAATTTTGTAAGCCTGTGTTTCTGTAACCATACTTTAATGTGAGGTGTGTTGTTTATTTCCTTGAATACTGTGGTAGCTGTTTTCTTCTGCTTCTTTGGACTGAGACTATTTCTGTACTATGTAGCACGTAAAACTCAAGGTGACCATTTCTGTTTTCATGTCTGCTCTCCCTCTAGGCTAGAGGCTTCCTGTCTTCCTTTTGGACAGCTAATGTGGAGACGAGATAGTGTTCTCCTTCAACTAATTAGATGATGTGTTTCAGAGTAGTCAGTTATGTTTAGTCATTTAATGAATTATGGTTTGCAATTTGACAGCGGGGGATTGATCAGCAGACACAGAATCTAAATCCAAAAGAGAAGAAGGAAGCAACCATGGCTGTATTATTTAAAAAGGTGTTTACAGACAAAATCTGAGTGTTAGAATAGTGTAGCAGCTAGACTACATTCATTACTAGGCTACAATCGTATTTAGAAAGGACCAGTCTTGATGCTATTTTGTAGCATTTTGTTTAATAGCACCTTATTTAAAACTTCGACAGGCTTATACCACGCAGAAAAAAAAAAAAAAAATCTGATTTTTCTTGTGTATTGGTGGGGTTTTTTGTTACAGTTCTCCGAGCTATGGGGTAACGCATGTGCAGGAAGCTAATGATGTGGTCTCTGGGTGTTGTGCTTCACTGTACGGAGTACTGATAATGAGCTTCAAGTAATAGGGTATGAGTCCCAGAAGATGAATTCTGATTACCTTTGTGGTGTCGTCCCCAGTATGCCCCTTCTTCCTTGATGTTTCTGTAAAGAACATTTGGATTTTGATGAGGGTATTGCGTATTTGACTTTTAATTAGATTTGCAGTATGTTGTGTTAATAAACTGTGACTCTGTGGTTATTTTGTTTTCATTTTCTTAGTGTACGTTCATTGAATCATACGATGGCAAGCAGCAGTTGAGACATCTTGCTACTCTGTGTATAAAGCTTATATTTATTGGTCTAGAGAGGGTGAATTTTGTCCCATACTCAATAATAATCAGTAAACAGTACTTAAATTGTACAGAGACCAGCAAACTGCAGCACACTGTGAAAGTGCAGAGAGATACCCTCCAAGGAAATAGCATGATAGGTCTTAAATAATACCTTATAGTCATGGGCTATGCCATTATAGGCACTAAAATTAAATATACAGCTTCCCTAAACAGCAGGTTGTCTTCCCCACTGCCCCCTTTTAATAAAAACTCTGGGACTTTCTCATGTTGACAGGTCAAATGTAGCCTTTTTATAATCTCCATGTTTTATCACATTTGGAGTTCTGCTTGAAATTTGTTTTCCTTGTACTCAATCGTTTCCCACTGAATCATTTTCTTGTTACCGAGTACTTTTAATTGAAATTTAAAAAACAAAATTAAAACCCCATCTTTTGCCAAATCTCAGCTAACATAAAGGCATTAAAATTACTGCTGGTTTGTAGCTCTGAGTCATGAGATCCTCGCTTCTGCGTTGTGTTTGGCAGCCGGCGATGCCGATTTAATAAACATGCCGTTACGTGTTCTGCTGTAATTTAGCTGCCATTTTGCTTTGGTCAGACGGTGATCGGTTATGGCAGGGCTGTAGTGCGTTGTCAGCACAGGTTACTCACTGCGTGGTGGTGGTGGCCGAGCATTGTCTGGGACACGGTGTCACTGCACAATGGTTTGACAGTGTCGATGCTGGAGCTGCGCTGGGCAATAATCACCACAGAGTTGGGGAAGGGCATACGGGAGCGGCTGCACTGAGGGCAACGATGGAGAGAGAATGCTAAACAGAGCAGCAGGAAGTGCCATTAGGGAAAAGTTTGTCTGCTGTTTTTATTCTTTTCTGTTGTTTTATTTTTTCTATTGATTACCTACTAAGAAAAGGCACTCTGTCGATTGTCCTGAGAGCACAAGTCCCCAGAAAAGTTGACGATGGATGCGCAGGCTAATCTCTGCCCTGGTGAGCGTCCTGGAGGGACCAGGCTCCGTTCAGCTCGTGGCCTCTTGGCTGAGATTACTGGATTTGGTTGCAGTTTTTGTGATGCACAAGCTCTGCTCCATTGTGAGTGGGGTGAGATCACCGAACTTAGGTCACATAGATCACTGTACAGTTATCAGATGCTTTTGCCTTTCAATCACTACCAACCTGGAGTGAGTTTTAATACTTAATGAAGAGGCAAAAGGCTCAATTTTCCATTGTGGGTCGTTTAAGCTATCCAATCCTTTCATAACAAGATTAGGTTCACTTAAGCTCCTAGTAAACCAGAGTGTTTTTTAAGCCAGAAATGGTTTGCCTCTGAATTTCTGAACCTTATACTATTTTTTTTTATTCTGGAGGGTTGTGTTTCTTTCTAGATACAAATTTAAAGTTTCAAAACTTGATAAAGTAATTTCCAAAATCTGCACATATCTTTTGAGGAGATGGGAAAGGGAAAGAGATTATTTGGGAGTCCTCCATCACCATTTAAAAAAATTGTACGTATTTTCTCTCCTGCCTGTGTAAATTATAGTAAAATAAATAAGGGAAAGCCCAAGTTGGGTGAAATTGCTTTCACTAAACTCTTGGGTTAAATAATCTGTTAAAAGAGTAAATGACTGCAAGATCTGGGCCTTCGTGCAGCACTTTCTGGCATTTTAGTAATACATGATATTTTGTTATTGAGGGGATTTTTGCATTTGTTTGTCTTTAATAAATCCAGAAGCAACCTTGGATATTAAGAGACGTTTCTGTCTGCTGTCATTTAGTTTAGGGCGCTATGTCATAGACATAACAAGATTAAGTATAGCCCAGCTCGCTTTCCACACAAGCTAGGCTTGTCTACCATTTAATTTTGTTCTAAGACAGCCATCAGCCTTTCTGTGTCCTTCTGTGTAAAGTTTTAGGATACCGTATATAAAGCCGTGCGTTTATTTCCGTAGGGCGTGCTGCCTCCGACAGTGCTGGCGGCCATGTTTAGGGGTCCGTGCTTCGGGTGCTAGCGGAGGCAGGTGTCGCTGCCAGCATGAGGACAGCACGACTTTAACAGCCTTTTGGGGTTTTGATGGAGAGAGAGAAGGTAAATAAAAAGATTCTAATTGGCTTTTGCAGATTAAATTTATTGCCACTGCTTTAAAGTCTGGGAAGATTAGCTTTTGGGTTCTGTCTCTGAGGCACACAGCGTCCTGGTGTTCGAGCTGGGCATGTGGTGAGGCCGGAGGAGAAAACTGAGCCGCCAGTGCTGACTCTCAGCACTGTGGGGATGAGGATGGGGGCTAAGTGGGGGGTTTTGAGATGGGGGGCTCAGTTGGGAGAGTGTGGGGCCTGTGGTGAGAGGGGAGGCCCCTCGCAGCGGCGGCGTGTGGGGGGACTGCAGTGCCCAAGGGGAGAGAGGGACTGCAAAGGGGATTGGAGCCCTCGGGCGCTGGGGTGAGCAGTGGTTTTAATTTTGTGTTTAGTTTGCGGATTGTGCCGGAAGGGTGAGGTGTTATCTGCCGTGGGGTGAGGTGGTGTTGGGGTGGAGGGGTCTTGCAGGGCAGAGCAGTTGCGCTGGTGGTCTGTAGGGCCAAGGCAAGTTATGGCTGACAGAAACATAAACTAGAGCATTTTTGAATAAAGGAGAGTTTAAGACTGGATTTCTAATGTAACAAGACAGATGTCAGGCATCGACTTGATCATATTCTCGGGCAGTTTTTTTTCATTAGACTTGGACATGCAACACTCTCAGCGTTGTTGTGTAAACATATCCCCCATGGCTGCACAGTACGCTCTCCCACTTCCTGCGGGCCGGCAAGGGGGAACAGCTTCCTCCTCCGCGTCTGCTGTCACCTCCATCACCCCCACCAAAACTCACAGGAAAGTTTTTCCTCAACTTTGGATCCCATTGCAGTTTGATGGCATCAGAAAAGGAGATGTGCAATTGAACTGACAATCAGTGATTGGCATCATGCACAGCTCATTATTGTGTCAAGGATTTGGCATGTCCATGGAGAGGAAACCATGTGCGTTGTGTTGACATTGAGCTTAATTCATATCCTACCGGCGGTTATGCCAAATCCTTATCTCATCGGTTCTCATGCCAGATCGTTTGCTTGCGTGCCAGATTCTTGTCAGAATAATGAGTTATGCCTAATACCAATCATTCTGTGGCAGATGCCGCCTTGTGTAGCCATTTTGTACAGTTGGGAGTTAGAGCAAAATGGCTGGGTTTTCGTACAACGTGGATAGTGTGGTTGGAGCTCTGTGCAGGGTCATGAAATGGAAAAGATTTCAAATAGCAACCAGACGATATGCCAGATTTTATGGCGACTTTCCTGAAAAATGTCTTGCTGTTTTCTGTACCCTCCCCCAGATACATGTCCTCCCCATATATTCATTACCTTTCTACTTTTAAGATCTTCAAACTTACATTTATAGATGTGTCTTTCTGAGCAGCTTTGCCTTTCCTTCATCTTCCCCCTTATTAATGCAACAAATTTTTGTAAACACCTCTGATTCTTTCTCTTGCCAGCAAGGGATTTATCTGCAACCCTTAAGAAGGCACAGGTCTGTATATCAGCCTACCACACCTTATGCTTTTAGCAGTTACACTTGCCAGGAGATTGCCAAGGGAGATGTGCTGTCTCCCTGCTGAAAATAACCCATTATCTCTCTAACATTGTAGAAGGTGGGAAGGACTTGCAAGGAAAGAGAACCCACATGTATCTTTGGCTTTTCCCTATGGGACAAGTGCAAGGTGCCACCAAGGCAGGACTGAACATTTGAGCTGGTGTTGAACTTATCATTGAGTCCTTTGTTGAGAGAACTGAGTACTATGAAAAAGGAAAATGAAGACTTCCACAGGGTATGGTGGTAACGTGTATCTATAAGGGGCAAGAGTGAAGAGTATCTCCTGTTTACTTCTTTGGCTTGAGTGGGTGATTTTCAGGAATAAAGAGAGCAAGAAAAGGTTGAATGTTCAGTAGTTCACATTTGCTTCAAAATCAAAAGGTTCCCAAACCAGCTTGGTATTCTCTGTCACAGCGATATGACAGTTTATACCCAGGTGTTTTCAAATATAGGTTAAAAAAATAATAATCACATCATACTCCCTGTAAGCCTGGTCATCATTTGTTCTCAAATCACATCCAAGTGACAATGCTTGAAAATAGGTTATTCATAATCATGTTGCTTAAGCTGCATTACTGTTTCATATCCAGCCTATTGATTTTTCAGGATTCTTCTGCATGAGGCTTTTTCATTAGTGTGTTATATGGAACACAAAACCCATCGTGGAGTCATAAAATATTGTACTTACAAAAGCTCCTGAATTTTCTCCTTTTAATAGAAAAATGAATGCACCTGGGCTGACAATTAGGATGCCAAGATTTTCCTTAATTTAATTTGAAACAGTTCAAGAGCTTTACTTTGGATATCAGCAGAAATGAGGGCCAAATTCGGGTTCAGTTTAATTTGGTACAAATAATTTGGCTTCCTGGAATTACTGTAGCTTACATAAAACCCATTTTAATTGGTCATTTTAAACATACATACATTTGCATTTTATTAATAAATCAATTACAGAACGTTTCTAGACAGACAGTTCCTGGGGTAGACTACTTGATTTGCTAAACCTGGGAAAGGATTACTGCAATATGAGAGTGCCGCAAGCTCCCGCGCCAGGCAGTAGTGCTAAAAGAGGTAAAGGCCAGTTACAGAACAGATTTGTGTTGAAAAACTGTTAAAAACCATGGATGAAAATAAGACTTCAGCGTGAATTGGAGCTTCTCTGCTGAAAAATCTTGCTTGTGATGAGCTGGTGGATCACCGTCAGGGCCATAATGGTGTGCAACCACTTGTTACAGCCACACTTCATAGGAAGTATTTCCTATGGGAAGACCACACGGAGGTGGTACATCTCTAAAGTTACTTTTGCTTCCTAGGGGCTGTGGTATCCGGTTAGCCCTCCATTCTGATGAATATTTATACAGCATAAATGGGGAAACTGTTGGGTTCCCTTGATGGAAATGTGATATTGGTATTTTTTAAAATAAACTTAAATAAGGTCAGAATTTTTTATCCTCTAGAGAAAATTTCACGTCTGATTAAATAGTTTACATAAACTTAATCTTTTTCTGCTAGATGCATTATAATCTCAGATATTATTCATGTAGCTATTCCTCTGTGAACCATAAAATGTTCATTTCTTCAAAATGAATATGAAGCTCAAAGCATTAGTGGTCTTAAGAGCATAAAAAGTTTATTGCTTTGTGCTTAACATTTTTCAAGTAACTTTCGAAAGCTGAACAAATTTTGCATTTAGATTAATGGAAGATGTTTTCCATTTGAAGGAACTAGCAAGGGAGCAGCAATAACAAAAATCCCCCAAGGTTAAAAATGTAGTGCTTTTGATTTTTACCAGAACTGTGTTAGCAGAACAATCATTTCTCAGCATGGAAAGGTAACATAATTGGTCTATACAGTGGCAATATAGAAAACGAGTATGCTTCAGAGAAAGCTAATATGGCTCTACTTAATAATTTCCTTCAAGAGCCTGAATTTGAATGTATATTTCACCCAGCTTGAGGCAAACAATTTGTACCCGTAAGTTCTAGTGGAAGTTACCAGGGGGTCATGCAATTTATTTTAGTTCTTGAAGTTTTCAGAACTGCAGACCTAAATGCACATTCACTTGCATTGTTTCACCAGTAATTTGATCCAATTGGGCACCATTTTCCTTCTGCTCTATTATGTTAGCTCTAGTGAAAATAAAAAAACCCGACCCTCTCATGAAACATTGTGAAATAAAAGTTTTCTTGGAAGAGAAACTACTTCTGAAATTTATATGAGCAACCTCTTCAAGAATTTCTGAAATCCTTTCATTCCCTAGCACCTGAAGCCTGCTGTGTTAGTTTGTTAAAAACTGATGTTATGGTGTGAATCCGCTTGCCTTTCCGGTTTTATCTTAGATTATATTTTTATTTTGTCCTTTAAATATCAGGCAGTTTGGTAGTACAGTAACTGAGGGGTCCTTCTCCTAGAGAAGGGGCACTGAATAGTATGAAAGGGTTGTGCTTTTGAGCCTAATTTAGAAGAAAAATTCCTGAACCTCATTGTCCTCTGGGCTGCAGAAGGCTTTGATAGACCTACAGGGGAGGGCACTGGGACGGCCTTTCACCTGCCCAGTTGAGGATACTGGGGTATAGATCACATTTCATCGCCATGCAGGAGCAGTGGAGGTGAAGGGGCTGGGTGGTGAAGAGGGACACTGAGTTTGTCAGAACATCTGTGTCTAGAATGTTCTGGGAAGGTGCATTAGGAGAAAAGAATATTAAGGACAGGAATTGCTCTGCTTAGGTCAGGGTAGGTGTGTCCCTCTGATAGGCTGTGTGAGCAACTGGGATTAGAGGGAAGATGCACATTTGTGAGGGAGAGGACAACACAATTCTGGAAGCTTCTTCCTTAAAACATGACTGTTTCTTGCATTCTCACTTTACAATACAGCTGTGTACATCCATAGTATTTATGCAGACGGTTGGGTTTTTCAGTCATAGCCCTTCCTCTCAGTGCTGCTTTGTTTTCACATGAGTTTGTTTCTGTGTCTTCCTTAAATATTAACTTACCTTTTCAGTTGTGCCTAAAGTTTTGGTTTATTTAATTTTATTTTAGTGAGATGCTGCTTTGATTTGTAGAAAAAGAATTTCTGGCCTTCTTTAGCATATCCGTGTTCTTATAGCAGAAGATCTTTTGAGACAGTTTTGATAGACCACTTACATTCTCCCTTAGCCAGGATAACGAAAGCTGTAATGTTAATTTTATAGAATTCCTCATCTGTTGCAGTTCTAGAAATCCATCCTGTGCTTTTGAAGCCAACAGAAGTTCGACCATTGACTTTCAATAAAGTCACTCTACTTTTCTTACTTAGATGCCAAATGTACCTGAACAGATCTTACAGACACAAGGCAGAATATCAAATAAATCCATCCTTCTCGTAATTACTGCCAAAACCTAATGTCTCTTCCTTCAGAAGCCAGGGACAGTCTTGCTGGAAGCCTGCCTTTGGGAAATGCTATTTTTTCCTTCCTTGATTCTGCAAGGTTACATGATCTGTCCTCCTGTAGCTGTGTGTAGAGCCACGATTTGGTCAGTTTACTGCGATGGGGTAAGGGGATCCTTTTCCCTTTAAGAGGCCGTGATCAGAAAAACATGGCCTGAATTTCGTTAGCGGTATGACAATGAGAGAGATAAGTAGATGTGACAGTTATGAATGACGTACTGTCATGCACTTCTGCGTTCTGACTCAGATAAATTGACACTGCTGTCAAACACAAGTTATGGAGAGTAGAGACCTCTGATGAACCTTCTAATATGGTAAATGGGAGTCTTAATTCTTCATTAACTGGAAAAAGGAGATTTGGCCATGTAATTTTCTACTTGCTGCCTGTTTTAAAGATTCCAATAACCCAGCATTTACAGTTGACTAGGCAGGGATTGCTTTTTCCTATGCTAGTGACATGCAGGCTGTGAAATCTAAGGAAGCGCCGCTTAAACACAGACTTATTGCCTTGGTTATCTTTAATGACTTTGAAATGTATTGGCCTCATTATGGAACAGTGCAGTTATCAATTCCTCTAATTAGGTGATGTGGTCCCATAAGAAATTTAACATTAAAGTGCAAAAATGAGTTAGTGGCATCAATTGCTGGCAACCTGGGTGTTGGCACTGAATTTAAAGCAACAGGGCTCTTTTTAGCTGTAGTTATTCTGCATCAATCTTACTCGTTCAAATATCAACAGTAATTTTTTTCAATTCATTTATTTTTGCCTATGTGATGAGCTATTTATTTATCTAGGAATTCCTTTGCTCTCTGAAGCTCTGTGCTGTGGCATGCAGTTGGCGTAAACACCAGCAAACAATGAGCCAGCCGATGCAGAGTGAGCTCTCTCCAGTTGCAGGCCAGATCCGTCAGTAAAACTGCCAGGCCAGCTTTGCATCTTCTTGGCCTTTTCACTCTGAAGATCTGTAAGCATTAAATAAAACGGACTTGCCCGCAGTCATACCACACAGCAGCAGAGCTGGAGACAAAGCGCGATACTCGCAGTTCAGTCGCCTTCCCAGATTTCGTAGTGTTGTTGCCTCCTACCAGGGTCTGTTTGAGGTTGCGTTTCTCTTTTCCACCGTACGGAAAGGATTGTTGGTGGCCGGTTTAGAACAGGCATTCGCCTGTCTCGTTGGGAGGGAAAGGGGGTCTAAGAAACCTCATTTTAACGTTGTCTTCTTTCTGCAGGTGTTTTGGTATGGCTGTATGCAAAAGCAAGTGCACAATAGTTTATCTGTTTTTATCCTTCTCCTGAAGTCATACAGCACAATCCTTTAGTTTATTTCTGCGTGAAGATAATCTCCAGTTCCTACGAGTTTATAAAGCTTGGTGGTGATAATGTATAGCAGGGCAATGCGTGGTGTTGACATCGGGAGGATATCTATGTGAATACATCAGGGGACCATAAAAATTAGAATTTTAATGTATTTTTGAATAAGTGGTTCCAAAGACATGTAAAATCCTAAAATTACAAACCACAAATGGTCTCAAACCCGTTATTCGAGTAGGATTTCTGTCTGCTTAGGCAAGCAGTAAGCCAGGCCTGGAAATGCCAACCTATGCTCTCCACATAGACGTGTGTCTTACACTGTACTGGCCTCACTTAACTCTACTGAGTCTGTAAGGTTGCACCACACTTTTGCTCCCTTCTCAAAGGAAAAAGCCTTAGTCAATTGCAAAAATATTAATTTCCACTCAAAAAGATCACATAAAACTGTTATTTGTCCTATTGGTAGTGGAAGTGGGAACAGAACAAGGATGGGGGTACTTTAATCTTGAATCTGAGATGTTCCACTCGACACCTGCAGGCACTTTTATTTTCCACAAAGTTGTTTGAATGCATTAATGTTTTCAAGGTGTTCAGATATTATGGAGATACGAGGATATACGTTTGTTCAAGCTGAGTAAGCAGGCAGAAGAGCTAAAACTGCTCAGTGGTTCTTTGCTCCATGGCATCTGCTTAGCTGCTAGGGCTGAACACGCTCCGAAATCGGCCCTGCGGGTTGGTGGGAGCTGACAGCACACAGAGGCAGAGGGAAGAGGAGTAAACTACCAAGCATTGCTCTGAGTCCAGGGGTGGCTCATCCATTCTAGATCCTGTCCATCCCCCGTTCATGGCTGGAGTGGCTGTCCCATGCCAGACACCTGTGTCAGAACCTCTGGACACCTGCCCAGGCCTCCTCCTCCTTGAGAGCTCGAAGCCCAGAGCTCCACAGCTCTGCAGATGCAGCTGTGGCTGAGTTTGGTTCCCACCCTGGCACAACTGCACTGGGCACTGCTCTTTCCAGTGTCAGCTGGACCACTGGCCCTGCGCTTTGACTGGAGAGGCAGTCTTTGTCTCAGAGGGCAATGGGACAGATGTACTTGCTGTCAGGCTTGCGGCTCAACTTTGGTTCACACTCAGAATTAGGAAGTGTTGAGACAGACTGTGGGAAGGAGGTTGCACGCTTGGAGGAGTGTGCCAGCACAGTTGGCAGCACCTTTCATTGTGTCTGGCATCCCAGATATGGACCTTAGGTCTTCAAAAAGTCCTGATGTAGCTCTGAATAGGTATTAGAAGGATCCAGCATCAAACTTTTTGAAGTCAGAAGGATAAACAATTATGGCATTGTCAAGAACTGCAATGTGTGTGTCAGTGAATGATTTTATTCCCTCTCAGTGAGATTCAAAGCGGGGAAGAGGATAAAACAAACTGCACAGAACAGTATGGATACTGGTTGCAGTTGGCCATTGTCCTGGTTCTGGTTAGGCCAGGGTTAATTTTCACCTGAGCTGGGAGAGGAGCTGCAGCTGTGGGGGACAGCTGGGATAGGTCAGTGATCAGCCAACAGCTGGGATAAGTTTACCCCAATTAGCCCAGGGCTGTTCCATACCTTGTGACCTCTTACTCAGGGTATAAAGTGGGGATGGGGCTGAGAGGAGGTTTCCTGCTACGGAGGAGGGAGCTGAGCGTCAGGATGCACCCTGAGCTGTTGTACTGTAAGTGATGTGCTTCAGTATTTTCTGTTACTGGTTTTGTTTCTCATCTCTGTTTTCTCTTCCTCTGCTGTTCTGTTAAACAGTTTTTATCCCAGCCCGTGAGTTTTGCCTTCTTTTCTTTCCTGGTTCTCCACTTCCCACTGGGGTGGGTGGTGAGGGGGAGAGCGAGTGACAGTGTGGTGTTTTAGCTGCTGAGTGGGGCTAAACCACAACAGCCATAAACAGGAAAGCACTGGGAACACGGTGAGATATATGTGCGGGTTTTGGTCAGGTTCTTGACCTTTGTGATTCTGGTGGGTTTATTTGAGTCTATTCCCCACGCCTAGTGCAGAAAGTATCAAGAGACCTTAGGTTGCCCTCGCATTGCATACCCTGCAGCAGTGTGCTAAGGCAGTGAGGTCACTCTGCAGATACGTTTATTGGTTGCTTTTGAAGGACAGGGCATTTGTTAAAGACTCTAGGCTGAGAAGATGGGGAATGGATTAATTCAGTTTGCTTGGGCACCTGAATTGAGTGTTCTCCGTTGCATTTCAACTCCTCTCCTTTTGCTGTGCACCGCTTTTTTTTCTCTTGAATTATAGCTAGATATTTGACAGAGTGTCCAATCCTGCCACCCTTTCCACCCCTTCCATTGTGCATCCCTGATCTGGAGCTGGTAGCACAAGTAACAGTTCTGGTGGGGTGGGGACTCCGCTAATACGTACGTATTTCCGAGTGTGCCCAGTCTGAGCCATCCTAGGAACTTCAGTGCTTGGGGAGTTAACGCAGGGGCTCTTTCTCGGTTCAGTCGTGTCATTGTATCTCTGTCTTCTCCAGCTTGCAGAAGCCCCTGGTAGATACTGTTCTAAGTCCATGGGATCCCCTCTCCTGCAGAGTGTCTGAACATCTCTTGGCAGTGCATTAAACACTGTGACCGACACCCGCTAGGGGTAGCGGCTGGTTTATTCTCTCATCTTCTGTTCTAAAAGAAAAGTATGTGCAGTATGGTTTTTTCCTTTAAATAAAGATGCACAGGTGTGGTCCCACACAACGTTTGCTGTTGCCAATGCGTATTTAGAGAAGTTATGTTGAGGAAGTTGTCCATTTGCTTGGACTGGAAGGAAAGAGGTGTGGGATAATTCTGCTTCCTGAGGGAGCCAGTTCTGCTCTCTTGCATTAGTTTTCAAGGTATTTTTGTTTCACGTGTACGTGGGCCCTGTTCTAGTAATGGATATCAGAGTACCTGAGCAGTGCGGTAGTTATCTATGCCTACGTAAGGAAGAAAAAAAAAAAAAAAATCTGATCCTTCTAGTTTTCTCCCCCTGCATTGTTTATTGTCAACAGAGTTGGCAGTTTTCCTTGCCTGAAAATGATATTTTCAATGATGACATTTCATACCTGACCATACTTTAGCATCATCAATGCAAGAAAAGGAACATTGGCAGGAGAAGGGCCACCTGTTAGTTCTGTGTGTTGTTCAGGAGTCAAAAAGTTGACAGAGGAAAACTGGACCACAGTTAACCTGTGTTTAAGTGTAGAATCCGTGTTTTCTCCTTAGTCCCAGGTGACAGCCCGTATGCGCTGTGTGCAGAGTGAGGCACGTTCCTAAACCACACATCTTCTCCTCAGCTCATGTAAAATGTTTCTCTATTGTTCTTACAGACATTTCATGAAAATCGATGAAAATGATTTATCTCAGACAAAAAAGTAAGGATAGGTTAAGGAAAAGACAGACATTAACTGTGCTTTACAGTCCTACAAGCCCTTAAACAACACGTCTCCTTCAGAAGAGACACTGTAGCTTTAATATTGGCTGCTGTTTCCTTGAATGGAGTTACCCAATCTTTCATCAAAGAAACATATCTCCCATATCCCTGTCTTTAAAAACAGCAATTATGTGTAAATGCCTTCTGATTTATTTGAGCCAGGGCCACCGGCCAGTGTGAGTCACCACAATTTATTGCTAACCGTCACTTTTACATGATAGGTTTGTAACAAATATCTGCCGCATATTGTTAAATTAATCTTCCATTTAAAATTAATGGAGTTAGACTCCCCAGGTTCAATGTAATTTCGTGTTCATGGGCAGGGAGCGATGTGAGCTGCATACAAAATGAGCCGAGGCCAAACGCCCTAATCTTTCATCACCTTGAACCTAGTGACTAGGACGCCTTCTCAGCACCAACTAATGAGATTGAGCTTGCTTCTCTCCTGAGGACGCCAGCTCAAAGAAGCTTTTCTGCTCAGATACAGCAGGCTTCGTCTTATTTTAATAATTCCTCAGATATGACAAGCCTGATGTTATGTATGAAAGAGTCGGGCTTGAAAAAGAGATGAAATGAATTTTATATCGTTACTTCAAAACCGAAACCAGCTAAAGGAAGTATGTCACAGTTAAAAATGCAGTAAGCATTTTAGCTATGAAATATTTTGAAAGTAAACAGGAGCCATTCTTTCATTTATTATTATAATGCGGCCTCACCTTAGACTCATCTTCTGTAATTCTGGTCCCATTCATAAATTAATAACAATAACGCAGATGAAAGCAGAGGACCGTCCAATAAGCATGTGAATGGGACCATCAGAGGGAAGAGATCTAATTCCTAATGGGATATGCCATGCTGTAGTGCTGAGCTCTGTCGTTTCTCTTTTTGGGCATTTGCAGAAGATGAGCCTGTCTTTTATGCAATGGCAGACTGCAAATCCATCACATATTGCTTAAAGATAATTGAGTTTGGTTGTATCGGCGTACCTTTCTGTCTTTCCTTTATTGCATCTTTGAAGAAGTAGTAACTTTGGTTATATTTTAGCATTTATTGGTGCAGGAGACTAATAGCGTTAGTTCTGGCTGTGCAAGGGTCTATGCAATTGTGTGTCGTGGCCAGTGTCCCCTCATCTGCAGCAAGAGCCCTGGCTGCCTTGGTCACCCCTGCTGGTTCCCCAGTGTCCCTGACTGTTACGTACCAAGCACATGAGAACGTACTCCTCTGTCCATGTCGTGGAGCTGTGGCCTCGCCACTCACACCAGTCGTGCAGTGGGGATGTGGTTCCACAAGCCTCGTCCCCTGCTGCTGGGTTGTGCCACAGTGAACCAGACAGAGCAGGACGGTGAACTCCTCTGCTCTACCTTGCTTATGGTCTCTGGGCAGTGGAAGATAGCTGTGGTGCTACTTCTGAGGAAGAAAGGTTAGAAAGATGGGATTTCTCAATCTAGAGGAGTATCTTAGAAGAGAAAGGAGGAAGGTTTGTCCTCAAGCTACTGTTGAACGGAGAAGAGCATAACTTGTTCTAGGGCATGTGGTGGGTAGGACAAGGGATGGTAGAGTGTGAAGGTTTCTGAATGTTCCTCTTATTTCCATGTATGTGTATGGGGGGAAAAAAGGGCTTTGAACCATCTGGACAGCTGAAGAGAGTATCAGCGGTGATGTCTTTCCATTGTGCTGCTTTGACTTATCGGCCCTCCTGCATATTCCTCCTGGGGCAGTTTTCCACTGAGGAGACCTCAGTCTGGTTCTTTCGTGTCTCGTACCACTTTGTATCAGTTGCAGCTATTCTGTTTTCTGTTGAACTCTGACTCTGGTTAAACCAGTGAACGCAATACCAATATCAAGCACCTTCATTTTTGTGGTGATTTGGTGGCTGAGAAAATCATCACCGTTTTAGTCATTTGGTAGAAATACTGACTTTGACTTCTTAAGCTTTTGGTTTAGTTATTTAAAATCAGTTCTGAGGATTCAATCTTGTTCCTCTATGCCATCTCACCTGATTTGAGCCTCAAAAATTTGTCAGTTCTTTCTGTTTATTGTTTTTTGGTTTTTTTTTTTTTTTTTGAGTGAAGTAGATGCATAGTATGGGTACTGTACGTTCTTTTACGTAACATCTGAAACCTGGTGCTCCACGCTGTGTGCATTCACCAATTCTGACATCCACGTGTGTCCGATTTCCTCTTCCTCCGTGTTATTCCTACCATGTGCCCGCTTTTTCTTTCCCCCTCAGGTACCACGCTGGAGTAGAACAATAGGATACGCCCAAGTAACCTGGACATATCCCTTGGTCTGTTTAGTAACGCGCTCAGCAGCGCGCAGAGGAGCTGGCGTGCGTTCCCGTTTGTAACAGGTTGCCTCCTATGTAAAAAATATGGTGCCAGCTAGGACCAGCTCTGCTGCCTCGCAGAAGAGAGAAAGATAAATCAAGTTCTTTTTCTGCTTTATTTACTTGCTATTCATTTTTATACCGGACTTTGCAGCAGACAGCAATGAAACTTCTAGATATTCATAAACAAAAATCTGGTCTTCTGTCCACTGATAGAGATCAGGGGAGGCCAGAGTGTGTGTTGAGAAAGGAGAGAGCTGTAAAAAAAAGTTGAAATAGATTTATTGGAGCCTTCAATATCTGTTGAAGTCAGCAAAGCTGGAATAAGCTTTAAGTAAACACTATCAATTTCGATGATAAGATTTAGATGGTGGCTTTTTTTTTTTCTCACTAGATGAAACAATATCACAAAGCTTGTCCTCATGGAAATGTGATCAAGATGTAAGCAGTTCCATCGTTAACTCCTTTACATTAGGTTTAGTTACAGTCACTTCTCTTTGAATAGCGAAGATGTGTCTCTGAGCACTGGAATTTTTCATTATGTGGGCTTTGCATCTTAATGTTTTTCCTGTCTCTATATTCTGGATTGTTGCCATTGTGCAAGGTGAAAAGGTTACCAGTTCCAGCTCTCGCATCAGTGCTGTGCTGGACCTTCTGGATACCCTTTTGTCTTACTTTTTTTCCAAGGGAAAAAAAAACTACATTCAGGTGAAATTAGTTCCTTAGTTTCAGCATCCAGAAGTATAAAAAAAAGTTCCCTTCTCTGCAGTGCATTTGATTGGGAATAAAAATGACTGATGGCAGCCCATACTGGACCCTTTTGTTCAATTCAGCTATGATTATGGAGCCTATTAGCTGGAGTTACAACCTATTTAAGAGCAATGCTTACTGGTAATGGGGGCCAAATGATTTTGGAAAGTTCAGATTTACTGGGCTCCCTGCAGAAATGAATTCAGCACTGAGCATATTGATGCAGAGCCTGAATGAGGCTGTTCCAGTGGGACTCAGAATTGTGTGCTTAGCAAGAAATGAGCGGGTAGTAGAATTAAAGATCAGATAGATGTGAGGCTCAAGGGCAGTCTCAACTCTGAAGTTCATCACAGCAACTTAATCAGACTAAAATGAGTGTTGCACTGACAGGAATCAAGCCTGTGTGTAAGAGGAAATTCAGCTTGTTAAAATGGTGCTGTGTTTCTTCTAAGTCCCTGTTTTGTAAGGTTTTGAAGTGTTTTAAAATAATCGTAAGATGTTGGTGTTCAGCAGCTGCTGAGGCAGCTTGTTTTTTGTTAATAGAGATGTTGACTCTCTATTTGGTATTTACCATTAATAGAATGTGTCTGTAGTTTTAGTGCTAAATAAGGACCAGCCCCTCGCACCTATTCAAAAGCCAGAGAAAGCTTCAGGATTCTCTCGGTGGTTTCTGGCACAATCTTAAATACTGCACTGGGAAGAGGAGAAATTGGATTATTGGGCTGCTAGTCCTGCACCTGAACCAGACTTCATGCGATGCAGGTAGTGTGGTGCAGTGCGGACCGGTCCCCGTGCCCACCCGCTGCTCACAAGAACCTCAGAGAGGAGATGCCCTCCCGCGCGCCACAGTGAACGGCTCGGGGACAAGAGCCTTGCAGGGCTACTTTGTCATTCACAGCTGGCTCTTCAGCGAGGCACGTCCTGCTGCCTTTCCAGAGACAGGCCAACTAATTTTTTGTCATGGAGTACATTGGGGAAAAAAAAAAAATATTTTTTTTTTTCCCCCTTGGCTCAGTTTAATCTTCAAATGTAAGGGAGATTTTTACTTTTGTACTGGTTACGATCTCATCCATCCACTGCATCTGAAGCCTGCACTGAGCCCCATGTTGGGCATCCATATCCAGGTCTCCAAAGCTGTCCAGTTCTGTAATTCCATACTTTGGAGACATGACTCTCCCCTTCTGAGTATTGCTTCGCTACTGTCGTCTCCCCAGATGTAACACTCCCCACCAGCACCAAGCTCTTTCAGCCTTGGTCCTCTATCCTGTGCATCAGATACCTTCCTCCAGCTGTGTGCACATGTACAAAGAAGCGATGTCCTTCTGAAACGGTGTTCCATAGCAGTGCACTCTGACCCGTTGTTCACAATCCTCTTTCCTGGCTTTGCTTTTGCTTTGGGACAGGAAACTTATTCATTCTAAACCAAAATTTCTTGCCGCGTACAAATTGATACTTGACTTGAAAGTCCTTTTTTTGTAGATCACAGGAATGTACTGCTTTGTTGTCCTTGAATGGAGCTGTGAATATTCAGTATTTGTCAGTTGGAGTGCTGCTTTCCTTCTTCCGAACAACAACAGCAGACTCTTGATCCAACCTGGAGACAAGCAGGTGCGACTGTGATTTTGCACCTTGCAAAATGTAGCAGTTTGTTTGTGAAAAGAGTCCGGGAGAATGTGGTGTTCACATAGTAAACAAATGGGAAGCATAGAGTTGGTTTTATATTTTTAGTACTTTTAATTTTGACCTTAAAAGTTGTGTTCATCAGGCCATGCTTTTGCAGCAGCGTTGGCCTCATGTAGGAGCTGGATCCATGTGGAAAGCAGCGGAAATCTGCTCCCACAGATGTAGCTGTCTCGCAGGCTCCGGCTGCACAAGGTCAGTCATCCAGTAAAGGACTGGAAATGCTTTACTGAGGCTGCAGGAGTGGGAAGACAGGGCAGTTTCTGGGTCACCATTCTGACCAACTGTTCTCGTAATTGTTACATGAGACGTTGCTTATAGGAGTCCTATTTTCAATCATACGAGCATGTCCCAGATTTTTATAAACCATCTGTTCAAGGGAAGATCTTCCAGGTTGTGGGGTTTTTGGGTGAGGGGCGAAAAAGGCAGAAGGAAAATTTCAAGCGGGAGTTAGGAATCGTGTGTCAGCTGGGGTCTGGTAGGAGGCTTTTTAAAGCTGGAATGAAAGATCATGAGAGAAAGGGTTTCAGCTTGACACACAGATGATAAAGCAAGCCTTAAACAGAAGCTGGGCTGCACAGCAGGTAAAGAAATCCTGCTTAGATTAAAAATAAATATTTTATGCTGCCTGTATGCAAAGCTTTTTTTTTTTTAATAGCTTAAAGCCCTATACAATTGGCAGCAACTAGAAGAAATGAAAGGGTTTGCATTGTTTTGTTAAGGTAGGAGCCCCTCACAAGGAGAAGTTGAGGGGGTTTTTTAATGACAAAGAGAAAACTAAAGGACAGGCTACTCATTGGAATTATGAAGCATGAGAGCATTTGCAAATTACCTGTCTCTGTATGTTTATAGCAAAGAGCAAATCCAACCCTTATAATGTCAGATGGCAAATAATTTTTTGAGGCAGGCATCAAGGTGCACGGTACACCAGAGAGCGCGGCTGTAATATGCATGAGTTGGCGCTCTCCGCTCAGAGGGGCGACCATGAGGTAAGGAACGACGCCATCCGCTCCCCTTCCTGTGCCATCCATTTGAAGCATTTTAATGACTAAAGCAGAGTAAACATTTGTGAGGATAAACATGGTTTTCCTGCTGAGCAACGATGTCTCCTGTATGAGAACAGGATTGTTTTGGCATATGTCGGCTCTAAATATCCCTGCAGATACTTTACAGGAATTGCTGCCTCTTTAAACATTTATGCTATTAAAAATCAGGACGATTGTTGACATAAACCTGTGATAGCAGCTGCATTGTAGACAGAGTATGAATTTTTTATGTTATTGATGAGAAGTTTATATCATTTATGTAGTGTAGTAAGGGAGGCGTATGAGTGCTGAACACAGAACATTACGTGATTCAAACCACTGAGAGCATCAGGGCACAGTATTTATTAATGTGGCCTCCTCCAAAGGAACATGACTGCCATAAATGGAAAGCAAGACAAAGCTAAGTGATTTGTAATAGTTAAAAAACTCTTGATGGGATGAAAATAAGTTTTGTGGCTCTACAGCCTGGGTTGTCCGGTTTGGGTACCGGTGTCAGCAATGGGGGAAGGAGTGATGTTTTCAGATGATGAGAGCAGGCAACCAGTGGGTTGAAGCTCGTGGGCTTGGAGGACTTGTGACTGGAGAGGGTGGAACATGATAAAGGGGTGATTGCGAAAGAAGTTTTGACACTGTTCTTGTGTATGTTTTCTTGCCTTAAATTACTGTGACTCGAGGCAGGACTAAGGCTGAGGTTGTCTTTTGCTCTGGAGAAGAGACATTTACCTTCTTCCTAATCCTTTCTGTTTTCTTTCTGGTCTCTCATGGTTTCTCTGTAACTTACTCTTGCCAGTAGCTTAGTGCTTTCTATTGAGCCCCTGCTCAATAGAGACTAGCTCTGAGACCAGCTGCAGGACACTTCTCTCTGCTCCCAAAGGAGGCACTTGGTTGCTTAAGTGGCAAAATTTTCCTCACTGGAGGGCAGAGGGGGGCTGTGCAGTTTGTGAGGATCGTGGTTCGCGTTGTGGCAAAGTTCCACAGTAGCTCCTTCAACGAATGTCTCCTGTGAGGTCTCAGTGTGATCTAAAGCTCTGCTTCCTCCAGCATAGCCTCAGGAGGTGGAGGAAACAGTTCAACTTTCCTCCTTCAGGCGTGACTGTCCCTATTTTTGCAGAATCCGACTTGGAAGTTGTATGAGGGCTTTATGTCTCCCAGCACCAGACGGGCTAAATTAAATTTTCATATGTTGTCTGTACTCATTTTTCCTAAAAGAAGTATCACTGAGCAAATCTTCAGGATGTTCTTCTTTTAATGAAAGCAGAGCTGTGGCTCTGTTTATGGCATTGCTGGCTTTTTCCATCCTCACTGAGTATTGCCCTTAGGGTTCTGATAGCGTGTGTATGAATAGCACCCCTCAGTGTAATGACTCCTGTGCTTCTGTGGTCTGCTGGACTGCGGTGTTTCAGATCCATCCGGGGTCTTCCTGGAGGGAGGGAATATTCCCACATCAGCTCTTCCTCCCAGAGGAACCACCTGGAACATTTTGCAGAAGGGCTCTCGACAGCTGTGGGTGTATCCATGTATCCGGGAGGTGGTCTGGCACTCTTAGGGATTGCGGATGGTACCAGTAGCAGTGGTGACTTGTACAAGGTAGGCGCCTCTGTGCAGAGACTCAGATCACCAGTTCATTTCATGTATGCCACCAGACAGCTGGGCAGTGGTAATAACTTCTCATCACCTCAGCCCTAGGCTGTATTTAAACCGCTGACCTGGAGGTGAAAGGCTGTGTATCCTATTACCAGTCCGCTGAGACGTCCAGCCCTCGGTGGGATACGTCTATAAATTCATATAGCTCGGGATTCATATTGCAGACAAAAAGCTACATTAAAAGAACATTATTAGGGTTGCAAAGTCAAGCCTGTGAAAGTTAAGAAATGTGAGAATTAAGGTTGCCTGTTCAACCTTAATTTGCCCCCTTCGGTGTATGCATTATGATACAGCCTTTAATTACATGATCGCATTCTGCTCAGCCTGAGGCAGACACCTGGCATAGAAAATTTCAGCCCAAATGGTTTGGAGTTTGGCAAAGTTATAATCAACTGGAAAAAGAGGATCCTTGTAAGAAGTGTTTAGCAACTTTAACAAAAGACTGTTGTTTGTGTTGATTTCCATTTATTTTACTGCATCTGAAATTTGTTTAATTTAAAATATTCTGCAGGCAGGATCATCTGTGTGAAGACCCAGGAGGGCAGTACGTGCCCCAGATTGTTTAAACACAGTAAGGATCTTTTTAACAAAATTCATCTAGTGTTTAGACATATAGTGCCTAAAAGATGAAACTGAAATGGAAATCCTACTGGTTTAGGTGTTACGTATGAAAAAAAACACTTTTCTGTATCTCTCCCTTAAAACCCAGGGGTTATGGTGTACTTGAGCTGTGGTAAGTTACTTCTTTGTAACTTAAATGTTTGTTGTTAGGGCGATTTCAGGATCGCTAGAAAACACAACATTCCATTCTTGGGGAAACAGAAATCCTTACACCTGGGGTATCCAGCAACTCTGGTAGTCCTCAGCATCCCATTATAAGCTCAGCAGTACCCAGGAAGGAGTTTGCAAGCTAAGCTAGCTTTCATAAGCCAAGTGAACTGGTGAAATTTGGTTATACAAGATGTTAACATGGAGGAACTGTTTTCTAATAGCTGGCATTACCTTGCCGTTCTTTGGCAAGACATGAGACAGACCGCGTGCAACTCAAGAACCTCCTTCAAATCTTTAGCACCGGTAAATAAGGAATTACTTACCCAAGGTTAGATTGCACAGTTATGGCAAAATCAGGAATAATAACTTGGTTTCTTGTCTTCTAGACCTCTGTAATCTTCACTGATTTGACAGTCTGCTGTCTATACAAGTATATTGTCATTGTATTTTACAGTTCCTAATGATCTTCAATCTGTTTATTTTACACAAATAATACCTTTTTTTTTTTCCCCTGGGTGTTCTCACAAGGCAATATTCTGTTTCCCTAATCAGTTAGTAAAGCTTATTTTCTTGTAAATTAATTGTGTTCTGAATTCAGCATAAAATGCCATCGCTAAGATTAGCTCTAACCTTCAAACTTCAAACCCTCAGACATCAGAAATGAGCCATCCGTATGTAAGTCTTGTCTGTGGGTTTTGAAAAGTGGTAAAGAAAATGAAAAACAAGCACCGTCCTTCAAAGGGAACTGGCAAGCTGCCATCTTAATTTTTCAAGAAGAGGGCAGGTCGGGAGGAGTCAATCACAACCAGTCGATTTCTTGGACAGCACTTCAGCAGTTGAGGTACAGCGGTATAAAACCCTTCCAGTGGAGGTTCCTAACGTTCATCAGAAACCACAGAGTGGGCTTTTGTAGGACTTCGGGGACCAAAGGAAGTTGATGGTGGGTGCTTCTGCACTGAGATTTTTGCTTATGTTTCTCTTATGCTGTCCAGACAGAGATCTTAAGAGGAGTTTTGTTCTTTTTTTTCGTATCCTTATAGCTTGTTC
This sequence comes from Ardeotis arabs, assembly GCA_011801015.1. Lineage (NCBI taxonomy): Eukaryota > Metazoa > Chordata > Aves > Otidiformes > Otididae > Ardeotis > Ardeotis arabs. The sequence goes on from JAAGAY010133440.1 coordinate 42,438, forward strand.
TTCTCTGTACTGAAATATTCTTTTGGCACTTTACATAGGACGATACAAAGGACTGTGCAGAAACTCTGTAATTCCTTAGTAACCATTGACTCTGTAATTACATGGTGTGTACGGTGCAATGTAAATATGTGGGTAATACAAGCAATTTGTATTTTCTCAACTACATTATTCAATCTTAAAATTGCAAACTACATGGAAATTAGGTTGAGAATAAAATGGGTGACTTCACATACTGTATTATCGCAGCGTATTATCCCTAGAAGTCTGTAATTACTTTGTAGTTACATGCTATTTTTCAGATAATAACCAAGTGGTGAAAGTTTGCGGACTTGTCCAGCTCATAGCTGCACGGTCTAACCATTAATTTGGGTTTAGGAGGTGGAGAATGTTGTCGGCTCAGTCTTTTAGTCTTTTTTGACTAGGGAGGAGGATTTTTTTTTTTTTTTTTGCTTTCAAGCAAACAATCTGACTGACTGGTAACGGAGCTACTTTATATTTATTGCATATATAAGCAGTGCGCTTAAAGCACGGGTTGTGTCTCTGCCAAGGATAAAAACAGGCTCTGATGCTCACACGCAGGGCTTGCTTTCGCCTTTGGGCTCTCAGAGATGCACGTCAGGTGTCATTTCACCAGGAGACTCACGGGCTTCACCGGTCTGCGCTGCACTCATTCTGAGCCCTTGCTGGAAGGGCATGGCCAGGTGTTTGAAGGACATCTTGAGACTTTGTTCATTTGGGACCGATTTGCAGAGCGAGAAGCTCGTTGACTTGGTGTACGCTTACTGCTCTTTGGGGCCTTCTGGTATTTTAACCTCTCCCTCTTAGCTGTTCTCTCTCCTTGTTGTCTTTGCCCCGTTGAATGTGGCATTAGGGTTGGGTTATTTATTTATCCAGTAAGAATGTGTAAATCTTTGTCATCCTCTTACTCTAACCCTCTGCACTTTGGCCCCTTTTTTTCTGTTGAATTTTTGAATGAAAGAAACACTGAATGAGTCTTTCAGCTTAGAAATCATTGCTTTTATTAATGTATTCGTTTTTACACAAAGGATACAGACACAAGAGTTGGAAAATGCCTCTAGTATGTGGTTACATCTGTATTTTAAAATGTATACATGTACATTTATCTGCAAGCTATCAAATCCGAGTAGTTTAACTGTTTAGAAAAAGACAGGAGAGATGAAAGTGTTTGGCTTTGGTGGTCAAAGTGGTAATCAGGGCGCCAGTCCAGAGGCGTGTGATGTATTGAGAGGGCTGAAAACTAACCATAAAATCTGAACCAAGAGACTGAGCTCCTCTTAGGAAGACAAAAAGCTGCAAGGACATAGTGAAGTACTGTAAGGAAGGTAATGATAGTCACCCATCAGTCTGGACTCGCCAAAAAGAAGTCACAGCTGCTGCTCTTCTTCATGAGGAATCTTGATTTATTTACGTTCCTCTACCTTTACACCTGTATCTTCTGGGTTTTCTAGCCTTTCATGGTAGATTTATTAGCTGCTCTGAAGCAAGAAGGTAGACTTGCAGGGAGGGGGGAAATGGAGGAGAACCGAGAAGAAACAGCAGGAAGACTGAACGGTGGGAGGGAGAGGGAGGAAGAAGATAAGAGAGAGATGAATGAAGACAAATGGAAGAGAAATGAGACAAGGAAGATTATAGGGGAGAAAAAGACTGGAACGGAGCTTTTGAGAGCGCATGTAAAATAGAGGTCTGGTGGAGGATTTCCAGCAAAAGTGGTGTAAATCAATGATGAGTAAATTAATAGGGCAATTGTGCAAATGAGACTCAGTCATTTAAGCCAAGCGTAATACATCATGGATGATTTAGAGAGAGTGTAACCCAAGGGGCACACCTTTCAATCTACTAAAGATCTAAAGCAGGATGCTGACACGTCAGAAAATAGAGCAGATGAACAAAATGAGGGACATATATTAAAAGGGAAGAGGTTGTAAGACAAACTCCAAACGCAGGGCAGCATTAAACTCCTTCATGCCAGAGCCACGTCTTAGACTCAAGTAAAAGCTTCCTGGTCCTTCCAAATCAGCGATTATCACTGTGGTTTCAGGTATGGTCTCTTGGTGTTACTTCGATTCCTGATGGGATTCCGAACTTGTATCGGAAGAACAAATTAAAAATGCATCCAGGAATTCTTTACATGTGCAATTTTGCAGAAAAAAAACTGTTTCCTGTGGTTGCCACCGCAAGCGTATCTGCTGGCTGACACCACCGAGCTGTGAGTGCAGCTGAACAGGGAATGGAGTGGCCACCTGGTCAGTGACTGGCGGGCACATGGCTTTGACCTTGCTATGTCCCAGTCTGTGCCACTTTTGGAGCACATACGTATTTGTACACCAGAGAAGATGGGAGATGATCTAAATATGCAGTTGTCTCCCTCTAGTATTACAGCTGTGCCCAGAAGTCCTGGGTTTTGATGAAATTCCAAGAGTTCTAGATTTTTTTTTAATGCATCGGTTTCCAGGTCAGTTAATGTGCTTTAACCCACCTTTTTGAGACTGTTTGCAAACCTTCTCCAACCCTGAAAATGGACTCCTCAGCTGTAGCTCTAAAATGGAGCAGACCCATTAGATCCTGTGCCCTTTAAGTGCATTGTTTACTAACCTTCTGTAAAGGATCAGAATTAACGGACTGTTTAAATGAGTTTCTGACAGTTACTCTGCCCTATTGGTTTTTTGAAAGCAGTAGAGTGCCAGGTGGCCCAGTTGATAAAATGTTTTCTTTCACTCTGTGACTCCTGGAAGTTCAACTCTTTCCCCAAGGTCTTAAGAAAAATAAGTGTTGTTCAAAGACTTTTTTTGTTTGTTTGATTTCACAGTCTTCTCTCTCTTCTCCTTGAAATATTTAAGTAGAGTGTGAACTTGATTTTCATTTTACTCAGTAGAAAGTTAAATGCAACCCAGGGTCTTGTTAAGGATAAATATTTTTCTAAAGGAAACAAAAGAAGTGATGAAAGATTAGGTGGAAAGGAAAACCTTAGCTGCTGATGGGGGACAGCTGGGTTTTCTCAGTGATGGCAGCTCCTTCCTCTTTTGCCTGCTGCTCTTTCTCTGAGAAAAGCAGTATTTGTATGCAAAACTCACGCTGATAAAATACCTCTTAACTTGACAGCATCCCTTTTGCAGCCTTAAAACTCCTTCCTGAAGTTTAGGTTGGCCTGAAACACTGTCTGGGAAAACTTCAGATGCAAGTATAAGGTTGTCTTCTTCAGGAGAGTACTCAGCAACCTGCTAATTTTTAGGTCAAATTAAAGTAAGTCTTCCATGAAAAAGATACGTAAGGCATGATACCTCTCTTACATGCAGCTTCCTGAATGTGATGACATGGGAGCACATCACACTTGTGAGAGGATCCTGGCTCTCTGTTAAGACAACTCACAAAGCAGTTCAGTCATCTCAGGCAGCCTGGCATCCTGAGGGCCTGTCACTGATGGAGCGCGGGCTGCTTTCTCAGGGTGTTACAAACCCGCGTTCACTGGGGAGCACCAAAGTCCAACAGACAGGTGACCTTTTCTAGGTCTTGGAATTGTTTCTGTGTTTTTCTAGAAAAGTTTTGAAGTTGTGTTTCTCCATATCACATAGCATAGACTTCATATCACATGGTGTAGATATGGATTGTGACTTCCTGAAGCACTTGAAAAATCCCATTATTATTGTTAAAAAGAAATAAAAGCTCCATTCTGTTCATGAAAACTATTATATATTAAATAAATACAGAATTTATATTCCTTTTTTTAGAATCAGGCTTTCAAACTGTATCAGTTGTAAAAGTTAGGTTAATTATAATTGAAGTTACATTTTATAATTGATTTCTAACATAACTGCTGTAACACTTCAGTGATGTCTAACAAAGACACTAAGGTTAATTTTGTTAGCAATACAGAAAATGACATATATAGTAACGTTGTTAATTGTTGTGCAGGCTGCCTGCATTCTCAGTTTCAGTCTCGGTGGCTGATGGCGTGTTTTAGTGTGAGTCACCAGGAGGTGGGATGCTGGAGGACAGGTGGGGGTCTTTACCTTCTTGCTGAAGGATAACTCTTCATAACAAGAGCGTGGAAATAAAAAGCTTTTTCAGTGATCCTTAGAGTATGGCTGGTCTGTGAAGGGTTTATTCTGTTTAAAAAAGGAACAGAGATGGGACGAGTAGGTAATGTTTTTTCTGTCTATCAGAAATTGTCAAAGTTTTGAGAATGTTCCTATTCCAAGCTGGGATGAAATCCAGTCAGAACTTTTTAAATGTGTCTTCAGAAGCAGCATCTGGAAAAATCAGTTCAAAAGTCGATGCCCTTCCCTGCCATTTAGAAGATACAGGCAGCCTTGGAAAGGGATTTTCTTGGCTTTAAAGGAAGTGCACCAGCCACTGGGATTGTAGGTGATTCTGTACCGCTCCCTAGTTATTGTCAGAAATCTCTTCCTGGGCCTTAAAAATGTATTCCAGTGAAATTCCACTGTATCTGACACCTCTGTGAAACAAACTTATCTTGGCAAGTTGTTATTTCCTGGCAAAAAAACCCCAAACTATTTTGTCATAAAACTCCCAATCAGCCTCCAGAACATCATAATATAGTATAAATAGGAGGCAGTAACAAAGCATAAATACAGTTAAAACTGCGCTGATCTGTTCCAACTATTCTTAAATAATAAGAGGGTAGTGGACCGATGGAATAACTGAACTCATCCTGCAGTGAAAAATTGTTCCAAAGAATGCGTCCTTGGTGCAAACCTGCAAGACCTTTCCAATTCCGGTCTCTGTTTTCCCTGCTTCGTGCTGTTGTAGCCTCTTACCAAGCGCAGACCTCAGAACTGGTGCGGTAGTTCTGACCGCTAATGGTCAGAGGAAGGAACAACTGGAGCTTTAAACAGACACCCAGCGTGGCAGGGGCTCTTTGGACACTTGGCAGAAATACTCAGTAACTGTAGTAGCTTCAGATTCATTAGTGCGTTAGAGTTTAGTGGGTTTTTTAACGCATTGGAAGGCTTTATTCAGTGTTTCCCAAGATCATGTCTCGATAAGATCAGTGGCTAATTACTTCTTTTCAGTGGTTGGTTCTTTCAGCCTTCGTACAAACGCCGTATCAGTCATGGAAGTAACAATGTTGAATGTCTCTTGGTTGAAAGAGAAATTGTCAGGTTATAATAATGGAAGAAAATTAGTAATTAAATCCTGTTGCTTGTATTTTGTTTGGTTTTGGTTGAAGAGTCCTGTTAGGAGTTCTCATACACTGTAATTTGTGTAACCAAGTCTTGCCGTGAGGGGTCTGGTTGTGCTCCCCTGGCTGACGTTTGGCGGTAGGGGTTTGGGGCCCTCCATCCCATACTCCCTTTCTTGCGCATAGAGCGGGCTGACAGCACAGGCACAGATAAGCTTTTTCCAGGATCTGAGCCGCCTTGCTACTTAGTGGAGAGAGAAAGCAGAAGAGCTTACAGATCGAGCCAAGGCAGCAAACCTGCGTACGTTCCTTGCCTGCCTCCGAGCACTCGATAATCTTCCATGAAAAACCTGAAGTCTCCGCATCCCTTCTAGATCTACTGACTTTTCTCCAGAATCGTATGGCTTCTATCTCCTTGTAGATGAATATGTTTTGATTTTTGTATGGCTCAACATCAAAACAAGTTCTCCTGTTGCTAAAACATGCTCTTTAGCTACAAGTTTTGTAAGCAGCACCTTGAGTCTCTCCCTTCATGGTGATCTCCTGCTAGCATCATGGTCTTTTTTTTTTTTTTTAATGCTGTGGGTAATTTTTCACTACTTCACGGCTCATTCCTGGTCATGTTGATTTCCCAACCTTGGCACTTGCTGTAGCATGCCCCTGCTTGGTCGTTGAGAGTGCATCCCTCGCTGTAATCTGATGAGCACATGAAAGAAGCTTTGGCAGCCTTTGTGGACTTAGCCATTCACAAAGGAACATTTTTCTAAAATTTGCAGCAAGTACAAATTAACATTGCATGCTACTAACCAGAGTTTGAGTTCAAATTCTGAACTGTCAGATCAGGAGATGCTGGAAAAACCACATAAATAGCAGACCCTGAGACAGAATTTTGCAGCATGAAACACTGAATTTGGTTTCTAATGCTACAGAAGTAAATGAGGAGGAAATCAGCAGTATACTGTGGGAGTTTGGTAAAGCTCTGTAAGGTTTAAAAAAGAGTTGCAGTCTTCATGGGGATTATTTTTGAGTTATCTTGTAGAATTCCACCTTGAAGTTGCAGTTCTCTCAAACGCTGTAGGGTGCTTTATATTCATACAAAATGCTGGGTTCATGTGTGATCTCCTGTAATAATCATGAAAATCTTGTTCTTCAGTCACTTTCTAGTTATTTTCTCTTTCTTCAGTGTTCAAACAGTGGTCATGCCCTGCTTAATTAAAGTGTCAGCTTAGAAACTAGTTTAGAGATTCCTAATGTAAAATATAAGCTTCCAGAAGATAATGAACTTCCTTGGCGCTGGGCCGCTTTCAGCAGTAGCTGTGTCAGACAGGCCTCATCGGGCTGCCGGGCCGCTTCACAGATACGGCCGTTTCGTTTTGTAGATCAGATTTAAAAGTATTGTTCATTCCAAGTAAAATAAACAAGTATTTTGTCAGAGCTCTAAGCTACCTGAAAACAGGATTTACAGTTCTATATAATTGCATTTTCTTTGTGTTTGCATAGAAGTCGTAGCATGCCTGGAAAATGATGGCAATTATAATTTATTATGCTGTAATTGTTACCTAAATGTTTTTGAATAAGCAAAAATCACATCTGTTTAGGAATAAGTTGCACAGCAAGAGAATTCCCTTTGAAATGAATGCTGTGTTCTCAAATTCTGTAACTGTACACATAAAACAACATATTTATTTCCCCACTGAGTCCATTACATTCCCAAGTCAGACTGCATCCTCTCTTCCCTTCCCATATTAAACCCTTTGATTTAATGGAGGTTTTAACTACTGGTTCTTCAGGGAATTTTCAGTAGGCTTTGCACAGATTAGGTTATTGGAAAGTATAGTTATTTGCTTGTAAAGTGGCAGTTCTGTGTCAAAATTGATTTTCTCTGGTGCTGCAGTAGTAAAACAGATAAGCTTCTGTTTTGCATCCAGAATACACTGATATTCCTGCCATGGTCCTTTCCTTCTGCTTCGTACCCAAGCTCTGCTGCAGGCCAGCTTTGAAATAAAAAGGACGTAATGATATGCTGCGCAGAATACTTTGGATCAATCATTAATATTTACATGAATCTTCTTTGTATTAGGGTACATTTACCAGTGATGGCCAGTTGTTTAGGGGAAAATAATCTCTGCTGGGAGTTGCTGAGCACTTCAGGGAAGGGTGGAATGCTTTGTCGGCCTTTCAGAGCCGTTGGAGTTGTGGATGTTCAGCATCCAGCAGGAGCTAAGTCCCAGGTGCCCTTTCCCACACGGTCACCTTCAGAAAGTGAAGTGCTGTAGAAAGTGTAGACAGACAAAAAAGTGATTCAGTAACAATTATATCTAGTACGTCCCCTGAGCGCCATGAGGAGGTTTCCTACCTGGTTTTCTTGGCCCGCTTTCATAGCCAGGATGGGGTGTCTCAGTTTGTCTGTCACATGTCCGTTCCTTTGGACTCCAGAGAGAGTGCTTGTAAACTGAACTTCAGTAAAATGTGTTCGGACACAGTAACTAACTCAGCCTAACTGTTCTGAAACTCCAGTAGATCTGGCCCAGGTGTAGTATTCGTTGATCCAGGGAATGTCAGTAATGCCCTGATTTCTGGAGTTTTTCAGACTTGGTTTAGCATAAGTTTTCAGTCCAGTTCTTCATTTATTCAGTAATGGTTTGTCCATCTGTATTGCTCATGCTGTTAACGGAATTGTTGTCGCAAGCTCTCGAGAGATTAATGTATTTACTGACTTCTGAGACATTGCACCAATCAATGTTAACAGTCTTTGACAGAGACATAAAGGATCTATTAAATTAGATCTGGGTTGCTATTAAATTACTGCGCATAAAAAGCTAGACTCGCCTTATCTGTAGCAGAAATGAATGCCTGCTATTAAAACCTTTAAAGAAAGTTTTTCAAGAACAGACAGCCCAGCAAAGCAGTGGGATAATTAGAAGGACACAGTAGTCTGTTGACATCCAGCACTGGTCACACTAAAGCCACGTAGGGAATGGAAGGTTTTCGGTATTGCAGACATGAAGGCATTCCCCTCCCCACCGATCAGCTGCCCCCTCTCCTCCTCCTCTTTAATAATTAGATTAGAGACAAATAAAATTAATAGCTTAAGACAAATAAGAATTTCTTACCATTTGATCAGTTAGCTGGACGCAAATCTGTCCTCCATCTTTCTGCTAGAGGGCTGACTGCATGGGGCGTTACGTCCTGAAGTACACGTTCTAATAGCGTGCTGGTACTCGTGCTCGTAGAAAAGTTCAAGTGCCCTTAAAAAGTAGAAGCTTTGCTTGATAGCAAATAAAATTGAGCACTCGATATTAATGGTCTTGTAATTAAAGATAGAGCAAACTTGTCTCGGTATATTCATCTCAGGATGCATCTTTTTGAACACTTAAAGAAGTGGGTTGACCACTGAGGCTTCCAAGTGAAATTTTAAAGGTAAAAGAGTGAATTCCCCTCAGTGTTGGTACTTTGGGTGGTCTTATAATCCTGTAGGACATTTTGACTGTTTGCCAGAGGTTTGTTCTACCGGCTTTCCCAAGCGTCCGCTCTGGGTCATACAGGGAGTGACTGCAGGCCGGTGCTGCCACACTGGAGTCACGGACTGGGGATCTTCCCAGGTGCCCTCACCCGGGCTGTGGAGACGGCGTGTGAAGGGGCAAGCTTGGAGCACCTTTGGCCTTCTGGCCTGCCGACCGCCTGAACACAAACATCAGTGGGGAGGGTTTGTGTGCTGCCCAAGGGTGTCACAGGAGTACTCTACGTAAAAAGAAGTTGTGGAGTTTCATTAATTCATTCGTCAATACAAGCCTTTAAAAGAAACTGTCTTGTTAACTGGTATCTAGGATACTTGTCAGCAGCTTCTATCGGGCACCAACCTGCTGACGCTGTGAGTGTCGCAGAGGGGAGTGACCCGCGGCGCTGGGCGGCACAATGCCGGCAGGCAGCCCTCAGGAGCGAACTGGTGAGACCCTTTGTTGGGGGGAAAGGCCAGAGAGAGGGGACAAGGCAGTTAATATCAGAGCAAAAAGGTTTCTGTATTGTACGGCAGAGAGGAATTTCAGTTTGCCTAAATCCACGCTATGTGTTTACTAAAGTCAACTTACATGTGGGGAAAATAAAATTTGGGGAGATACACATACGCACGTGCGTGTGGGCGCTTCAGCAGAGAAGGCAGCGAACAAATTGAGTCTGAACCCAGAAAATGAAGAGACAGAAGGAAGACATGGGTGCAGGGTAACAGTTCTCTGGGGAAATGAGGGAGAAATACACTGTGAGCTTTCTCTGATGCTGGAACCATGGGTGACTTCAGTGAATCCAGGTTGTTATACTGTGCTCAGGCTGCAAATGTTGAAAAAATGTGGAAATTCTTGCCCTTGCCTGTGACAGATGTAGCTGGGAGGCCTGGTAAAGCTGCAGGTGGGATAAAAACCCCCAATATTCAAATCCACACTGAATAATCTACTGAGCTTTTCAATCAGTTGGTGGCAGGTGCTCTGCAAGGTCAGACATTTTATACCGTTATAAATAATCCAAAACTGTTATCTGCATCTCTCAACAAAGAACCCAGTTGCCAGTATTTATTTGGTGTGAAAGTAGAATGCAGAAATTTACCTCCTTTAGGTACACTGGAGATTTTGCAACCTGAGTCCAAGTCCACCATGGTTTGTACCAGCAAGCGGTGGAGCTCGTGTTGTTTGCAGTCCCTGTGCAGTCATGTGAAGACAGGACGTATCGATACCTTGTTCGTAGATTATTTATTTCTCCTGTCCTTTTATTTTTAATGCCATTTAGGTTTTGGGCATGAAATAAAATTTCAGTTGTACGAAAAATTCAGAATCATGTCCAAAGAAACTGACAGAAGTTTTTCACTAATGTAATTCTTGCTATTCACCTCCTAAGTTTATTGTTGTTGAAGAGTTAACGTTTGCAATATTTCAGCTCGTTCTGTCGATTACACGTGTACTGCTAGATCTCTGTGGAACAGCCTTAGCACAGGAAGGAACAACAGTGGTAACATTGCTGTTGAATGCTGTGGGTGAAAGTTAACAAGTGAACTGGGTGAAAGTTATTCCAAATTAACATCCTGAACTAATTTAGTCTAACCTTTCCTTGCACACTAGTGCAAATTAAGTCTTCTGTATGCGCTCATTCATCTTTCCCTCCTTTGGCCACCTACCTGGCGTTACTTGGTTGCGTTTCCATGGTAGAACTGCCAAGTGTGGTTGGTGGTGTACTTGGAGAGGTATGTGTGGGCATTTAACCGAGACCTCCAAAAACATACCCACGGGGTGGTCTTGCCTGGAAGTCTGAAACAGAAATAGAGAGCAATCTGTCACTTGTCCCCCAAGCCACCATGTTTGTTGCTTTTCCACCACTGATCGCCTCAGCAGTTGCTTCTTTTCAAAGAACATTGCTGCTTATGAATGCCACTCTCTGTGTGCTTCCTGGTCACTTAATTTCTTGTTGGTTCTCTTCTAAAATGTTTGTTTCATCGTGGTGAACCTCAGCCACCGGGGACTCCTTCCCATGATTTTTCTCGGGGCTGTAGCTGGCTATTAATCAGCCTGTGCTCTCTTTCACTTCCAGATCCCTTGTAGAATTCGTTGAGTGGGATTTGTTGACTCTTCCTCCACCTCTAATACTGGATAAAATCTTTCTCCCAGGAAGAATCTCCTGCAGCTTCTATTTATTCCCTTACTACTGCCACGTGCTTGCGACTGTGAACAACGCTTGGACCCCCTTCAGCCCTCTTTCTCCCCCCCTTTTTTCTGAATTACTAGCGGGTGACAAATAGCTACTGCTTTCCACTCCATTTCGCCGGGCACAGCTTCTTTCCTGTCCTCATGAGGTTTCTGACCTTTCCGTCGATGCCTTTTGCAGCCCCCTGGGGCCCTCCGGGGAGCTGTAATGGACTCACGTTAATTGCCTGTTGAAGGACAGAAGCAGTTCCTAGCGGGATGATTGGTGATCCCCCTGCGAGTACAGCTGTCCTGGTCAGTGAAAAGATTGATCTGACACACACACAAACATTTCGGCTCGCTGCTCGATGTGTCTCGCGGAGCATGCAGATAATCACTGCTCTGGCTTTAGTGGTTTCCCGGCTGCCCGCGCTGCGCTGTGGGTCTGTTTGCTGGCGCTGTGACTCGGGAGCGGGCAGGAGACTATCCATTCTAATCCCTTGTGGGTTACGGTAGTTTAGACAGGAGATACCCTGCAGACTGCAGGATAATCCATAGATTTATGAAGTCAGTCTTATGGGTTGGTTTTTTTTTTTTTCTTTTTTTTTTTCCATTGCTCTCAGTGGAAGTGAACCTTCTATTCTGGCTTAAACATCTTTTCATGTGGTTTAAATTGCAAGTGATGCACTTTTTAAAGTATACAAGCATGCATTCAAGAAAAAAAGTCTCCCATGTGTGCGGAAGTCCAAACATATCTTTAAAAATAAGAAAGCGAAGGCATTTCTCTTAGGCTTCTTGCTTCTGGTTTTTTTGCAGCTGGGTAAACCGTTAAGTTCTCATTAGAGTTGAGTATGGGTCAGTTTGCAGAGCTCTGTACAAATATTATCTTTTCCCACTTTTGCTTTGTATACATTCAACCTGTGTTGGGCTTCAGGCTCCAAATCTGAAAAAGAAACTCAGCCAAAGTCAGCAAACATGCTTTGATAGCTGGGGTCAAAACTTTGCGATACTGTCAGCCTCTGCGCTTTTTCTGTCTGAAAATACTAATCAGGGCGAATCGACATGTTGCTTGGCACGTGTTCAACAAAAGTTGTTTTCAACCTGTCCCATGTTTTATCATTTGTAACAAAGGTTTTGCACAGACCTGGTCACCACACAAATAAGCTTCTCCTGGAGTAAATCCCCAGTAAAGTTCAAAAAGATTGACTCAACTGCCGCTTAACAAGATCCTTTTCTCCATTGCTTCATCCTCTCGGCTCCATGTTTCGCATTAACCTGAAACAAGATGGTCCTGAATTAAATCCCTGCAGTTCAACCTGTGATCTCTGAGGTGTGCAAAATCTGGTACAGGATCTGTTTTTCAGATGGCACTTGTGTTTGTTAAGGCTTGGGCTGAAACCTTGAGTCTGAATGTTTCGCGTCGTTGGCATGCACAATGCCCAGACACAAGGGTAATGTGCTGGCTGTTTGTTTTAGTAGGTGTTAAAAATCTCGCACAGAAATAAACTATTTCTCACAATGAGGCTAAAATCTATTTGTGACAAAACTTAGCAACTACTAAAACACCTCTTGTGTTTTAGTAAAAGTTCCGCTTTTCTGAAGCGTACACTGGTGAATGGAGTTAGAGAGCAGCAGTGAGAAGAGAGTTCTAGAGATGATGAAAAATGGCAAGGATGAGGCAGTTTGCCGTGCTTTGGGATCCTAGAGACATCCATCCACGGACCAGAGAAAGAGTATTTCTCCAAGAAGCTGCTGTATTGCAAGTGTCAATCAAAATGGTGTATTTCTGTTCAGGAATACGTTATTCACAAGCAGAGGAACCTCAGGGAGCACCCACCCCTCGCAGTTGCGGGGTATCTAAATGTACTGAAGGTAAGCTTTGCTGGGAGCTTCCTGTCCTTCTTACTACGGCCGTACTTTTTAGCTGTTACTTTAGTCCTGCATTTTATATTTCATATAGGTATGCACGCGATCTCAGACTAGGTCAGATTTTAATAGATGAAAATGTTAGGGCTTTTTAAGCTAGCCGACAAGCTAATTAAATATTTTTAGACTGAGAGAGAATTTATCATTTTCTAATTCAGCCCCAAAGCCTTCCCAGCAAGAATAACTAAAATGAATCCTTGAAACAGCAGAGGAGGTAAGATGGGAAGAAGTATCTCTGTTTGCAAGCTGTGTAGCAGTGTCCAGTAATTAAAGATGGAATGGCTGGAAACCAGCCAAGAATCCAAACAAAGGCATCTTAAGAGGTCTCGATTAGCTCCAGTGTAATCGAATTTTAGACAGATTCCAGTGCAGGACTGAAGCCTCGTTGTCTCACATATTTGTCATTGTGGATTGTTTTTAAAAAAAAACTATTAAACCCTGTTGCCACTTTTACTAGAGGGTTGCTGGTGAGATGAGGAAGCTGTGTTACAGTAACACCGTGTCACCAGAGAAGTCTTAAGTGTAGAAAACTCACAGACATGCAGCAGACCGAAATAGGTAAATAACACCCAAATATAACATAAAAGATGTGACTAGATAAGAAATTCCGTGTCTCAGAGGGTTGAATTTGTGTTCCCTTGGAAAAAAAAAAAGTTGTATTCTGTTTATAGCCTTTTTGACAACTTGAAAATTCTACTTAAAAAAATAATATTGCAAGTAGAATGAAAAGTTCTATCTGTACTCTGAATGTAATGGAAAAACGGCATTTCAACCAGCTCTCCTCATCACGCGGTATTATACAATAGTGATGAAAATACTGTAGCACCTTTGCCGTTCAGAAAGCAGATGAGAAGAGGTAACTCTTACCTGGGGGGGGCAAGGTGTGTAGGAGGTATGAAACGGGATCCAGATTTGAGGATGAGAGTGTAGTGGAGTACCAGCTGAGAAACAGGCAGGAACGTGTTCAGCCTTTGGGCGACAGCCTTCATCTAGGCTGCTTACTGAGTGAAACAAGCGGAGAATTGAAAGCTGCTTTTCTGAGGGTAGGATCCTGGTGCTCCTGCTCTGCCTGGACTGGGAAGAAGTGTTTTCCAAACAGCGTGTTTGGGTGGTGTGGCAGTCCCTCTGGTTACCAGGGCTCCAGGGCAGAGGAGAAGGACGTCCCCTCTGAGGCCCAGATCTATGGCCGCCAGCCTCCCTCAGCCTCTGCTCTTGCTTCAGCCTTTTCCTTGCCCTCTTTTTTCTGGCTACAGTGTTTTTCATTCCAGAAGCTTCTCTCCCTTGAGCATGTTGTTCGGATAACTAGCTAGCAATCTAAAATTCATTAACAAAATCTTGAACAACTACAAAGGCTTATAGACCTTGGTTATTTGGCTTTAAAAAATATTTTATATCTCTAGATACAGTGGAGTTCCAATACTGTAAAATATTGTAGTCTGGTTTTTTTGAGGGGGATTCTTGCTTTCTGGGGTAGAGATTATCAGCGCTTTTAGTTTTGTCAGTAACTATATGCCTGAAGTACAAATGTGGGAACCAAACATGGCAGGCCTAATAAGGTGTAGGGGTTTGTTTTTAGCTTGGTGTAAGAGAATTAATTTGGCTTCAAGCCCCATGGTTCTTATAAAGTTTAATGGGAATTGCAATAGTGATCCTCCTGTCCGCCATGCTGAAAACAGGCACCTTCAACTGCCTCACCTATACCTGACGAACCAGCGATTGTATGCTAGATGGCTCTTGGAGTACAGGAAATACGCAAGGCGTATGAACCAAACCGAAACACCTGAGAAATGTTACCTGGCAGCTGTGATAAAGGGAAGATTACTTTCATTTGATTATGCTAATATAGGAGGGATTGAATTCACAAGGATTTCAACCAGGGTTTGTTCAGCTCTCTGGAAAGACTCCTGGAGCCTGGACTGGGCCCTGGATCAAATTCTGGAGCGTCTGAGATTGCAGGGTGATGTCAGAGAGCAGCAGCAATTAGGAGAGTGTTCGTTAGCTGTGATTAGCACTGCTGAGCTTGGTATGAAGAGCTCAGTAGTAGAATGGCATTGTGTACAATGAGTTTGAACAGTGTTAGCCCAGCCGTGTCCCATTCAGTGACTCGCAGGAGGACACATTCCTGTGCCCGTTTCAGTTCTCGTGGTCAGGATGTGGCCCAAGAGGTTTGGAAATAGGTGGGTAATTAATATTGCCAGGGAATTTAGGGGTGACGGCCATGGGAGGTCAGTAGCTGTGGAAAGAAAATGCCTGTCGTCATTCACAGATTCTCTGCTTAGCTGTGTTGAATGACACCAGGTATTTCTTCATTCCTGAAATTACTGCCCTGAAAGCATAATTCTGCAGATGGTGTGGCATCAGAGATAATTGACTGGCGTTGCTAAGTCCAATCAAAATAGCTATTGAGAGAGGTGTGTAGTGCGCCGATGTTTTTCACTGGAAAGCAAACATGTTTAATATTGCATCTCAAATGTTACCTACATGGAGAAAAAGAAGTGACAAGAAAATCTGCTTTTATGATTATAAAAAATAGAATAATGTTTTGCTTGTTTAGCGGAAAAAGCCCAGCAGTCCTGACCCAACCATTCTCTGGAGGTTGGCTGCAGATCAGTATCAAAATTTAGCAGCTTGCATCCATTTCCAGTTCTTTTTTTAACACATGAATGTGATTTTGCTCCTTGGCCAGCTGCAGCTCCGAGCACTGAAATTAAACTTAACGTGTTTTACAAAATGAATGGAAGGCCAGACAAGAGAATCTTGTTTCCAAGGATCACATAGCCCCTTTTCGGGATTACAGAAACTCTCATTCTATTAGAATTTGGCAACAATGCTTGAACTGCACAAACATGATGTCTCGTTTGTTTGCCAACTGGTGGAAGACGTTCGGAGCCGGCTTCTCCATTTACAGCCTGCTCCGGAGCCTGTTGGAGTCAACTGCTAGACTTCACCGACTTCTTCCAGCTGATGCTGTACACCATCTCTCCATCGGGGCTGTACCGGCCCGCGGTTGCTGCGAGATCAGCCCGCTTCTGAGGATAAAGTCCCGTGGAGTCTTGGTCAAGAGAGCGGCAACTAAAGCCAGTTGAGTCAAAGCTGGACCACGTTTTTCTTATCTGGTAACAAATTCTTTCTTGGAAATAATTTAGCTGTCTCTATGTCCCATTGCCTCTTTGCAGATGACGTGCTAACAAATGCGTTAGCTTATTACTTTGTCATTTTAAGTTATTCTGTGAACGGCTTATAAGAACATTTTTCAGCTCTTGTGTTGTTCACAAACTATTCTGAATATTTCTTGTTCATGACCTCTCACATAATATCCTTTCTAGCAAATGACTCCTAGGCATACTTTGCAGATGCTGACCGCCATCTTGAAAGATACTGCTGAATATATATACACGTATGCTTTCCTGTAGGCACCTTGGGAACTTCTTTCTGTTAATATTGCCGTGAAAAACTTCTCTGAGATTTTAGGAGCATAATTGATGCAAATGTATTTTCAAATCATCAAATGGCTTCATTTGCAGGATTTGACAGGAACTGAGAGTCACATGTATCATTCTTTCCCAGTAGTAACGTTTAGATGATGATGGAGACCAGATAATATGTGGTGTGTCCAGAAAGGTGAGATTACACCTTCCTCCACAAGCATATCATCTTCAGTCGTGCTGTCAGTGCAAGTGCACAATACTGCCTTTTTTAAAATGCTTTCCAGGTACTTGGTAATTTTCAAATGAAACTTGTCTAACGACTGATTAGCACATGTTTGAAAATAGCAAGTTCAAAGGTTTACAATTAGTTTGATGAAAAATGTCTCACTCTCTGTTAGAGTGGCTGTTACTCACTTGTTACCGAGTCTGCTTTACTTTGTGTGCAAGAGGCTGTCTGAGCTGTTGAAAACGTAAGGATGCCTGTCCCTTTTTTCACTTATTAGTTTAATGGATTCATGGAAAAGCAGATGTGCATGTATAGTTTCCCAGCATTGGTCTGAAATTACGGAGTGCTTCATCTGTCTTGAACGGGAAAACTGCCAAGAATTCATCTGTGCTGCCTGTCCCTGTTTCGGACCATAAATGCCAAGCTTGTACAGTAAATAGTTGAGATATTTTCCTAATGGGTGTCTCCAGGCTCCATGAATACTTTTAACTTTTAATATGGTGGAAACAGACCGGACAAAAATAAGTGCAGTTAACTGTGGGGCTGCTCTTGGTAAGTTATTGCAGCCCTCGCTGAAGAACTGGTTACTCTGTGCTACTTAAAACTGTATTGTAGAAGTCTGTTCAGTCAGATAGTGCGTATTTTAACTGTGGTGACAGGTATCTCTCCTTTCCCAACTGCTTCTTGCCCTTCTCTGCTTCCCCAAAAATACTGGTCTGTGACTTCTGAGCATTCTTCTCAAACGGTCAGGCTGAAAGACACGTTCTGAATCACACCAGTTGTTTCTGGTGTGTAGTGATGTACAGTAAGAGCTGAATGACGGTGGAGGTATAACTGAGTTGTTTGTTGGTTTTTGTTCTTTTTTTTCTTTCTGTTTGACATTCCAAACACCAACGCCCCATCTCGGTAGCACACTAAATTGCTCAGAAGCCAAATGGTGAGCTTGAAGGAAGATGGTCTCCCTCAGTTTGCAGAGCACCCGGGGCAGCTATTGATTCCTTGCAGTAAATCCCAGCTCGTACCATCTCCGCAAGCGGGAAGGGCTCGCTGGATGGCTCCAGCTGGAACTGCATTTTAATAGCAGATGGTTACCCAGTTACCATTCCCTGTGCATCCTTTCCCTACTTTGTGATGTTGCCCTTTTGTGGACAATAGGGTCACGGCTTGTCAGTGCACTTTGTTTTCAAGACTGCTGTTGGTCTGGGGGATTTTTTGCTTAGTTTTGTTTTCCTTATCGTGCAAGAAGGCCGTGATATTTCTGTATCTGGCAGCGTGTCTGCATGAGACAGGGCAGAGCGAAGGAGACTTGATGTGTGAATGACAGATCCCCAGGTGACGCTGCTGGGAAGCTCTTGATCTGACTGGTTTGAAGTTGAAAGCTCACTGGGTCACACTGAAAATGGTTGCCACCGGGCATTTCTTTCATCCTTGTTTATTTATTTTTTCTTTCCCTTTCCTGAAGTTTTTACACACAGAATGGGGGTTTGTTGTTGTTCCTCATGTTCCTTGTTGCTGGTAGGCTGGATTATAACCTTTTACTGCACTTAATTGCTGTTGGGTCATCTTGTGTTTTTGTTGTTGAACTCTAGGTGGGTGAAGGGAGGAAAGGGGAGCCTCCTGTCTTTGAGCTTGGCGCCTGTGCCAGGGACTAACCAGGTACAAAATGACTATTTAAGTAAGTGCCAGGTGGTTTTAAAGACATGGTCTGTTTATTATTTAGCAACCTTCTGTTCAAGGGTTCTGGCATTTGCCAGCCAGATCAGAACAGAGGAGCCAGGTGGCAATTCAGTGACATTTTTCTCTCCGTACCTGCAGCATGTCCTTAACTAAACAGGCATAAAGAACAAGGCATAAATTAACCTGAAGAGACAAGGTGGCATGAGAAGACCCTCTGATCCTCTTGTAAATGCCCTGTTGGCAAAGCTAAAATAGCAGCCCTGACAAGAGCCAGGAGAGGACTTCCTCCCCTGTGAACATTGCCAGCAATTTGTCGCCTAGCGTGGAGGTTGTCGTCGTGGTCGTACACAGAGGGTCAAAAGCCAAAGCCCCGCATTGTGCACTCTGCCAAAGGGTCAGAAAGTCATCTGGCACAGAGGGGGATCGGGGAGCCAAAACTACTGCAGCGGGCTCTCCAGTGGGATAATAAAGATCCAGGCACAGGCTGGTATATGCAAGGGCTCACAGTAATTTAGGAAGGTTATTAATGATGTATTGCAGGTAGACTTATTGCATGGTCCATCTGCCTCCATATGGCCCTGGGTACCCAGTGCACTTGTAGCTACCCATTAATTAGGACTGCCATCACACCGCTTCGTTTTTGCTGAACTTCCTAAGCTTCATCTGACAGCTTCTCTCCAGGGATTAAAAGGGCCCAAATTCAGCTTTAGGTCGCCTGACCTAACGAGTCATTAACTATAGCAAATTTCTCATTTTTTACACTGGAGTACTTGAGAGCTGAATATGGACAAATAACCTCAAACTGGTCCGAGTGGGCATCTGGCATTTGGAAAGAAGAGCTGTAGAGTGGACTCTATTAAATCACTGATCTGTCGCGTTACTCAAGGCAGAAAAAGTAGGTCTTACTTTAAACTCCTGTATTGTACCTTGCAGTAATTGGCCGTGCACGTGAGTGAAGTGAAGTAGAAATGTAAGACCTTTGCTCGCTCAAGAAGAAAATGCTGACCCTTGTGGGTTTGTGCTCTGCATACCACATTGCGATGAGGAATCGTGACATCTGATGTATTTCCTGCTCACCGCATATCATCGTAGTCCAAGCTTGGACTGTAATAGTGGTATTCTGCTGTATTTCTGCTTCTCAAAATAACCTTGAAAAACAAGATTTTGGAGACAGTGTCTGATGTACTCAGCTGAAGGTAGAACAGATGTCGCCAGCATAATATGTGTGTGAAGCAGAATTTGGAGAGGAGACACTTGAAAATGCAGAAGCAGCAGGTTAAGACTCTATTGTCTTTCTCTTTACTGTGAAAACTTTTTGAAATTTAGCAACAAATTTCCTTGCATGCTTACATACATCAAAACTGCGGGCTGAGCAGTGGTAAAGCAGAAAGCTAGCCATCCCCCTTTAGCCCCTCTCAATAATTCATGTTCAGCTTTGGAAGAGAAGGAGGCTCATCGCAGTACAATGAGATGTGGTCCTTGCTAATTTAGGAAAGTGTTTGAGCCTGCCCTTTCAAGTTTTAAGTATCTAATTAAGCAGTTACTGAACATGTCTTTCTGAACTGAAATGAATTGGAATAAATTCTCAGTGCAGATAAATCTGTGATATAATTCAGGGTCATTTCTTGGAGGTGGAGTTTTAGCCCGCTGCTCTTGAGGATGGGTGGCTTATTTAACTCCAGGGGCACTTCCAGCATCTCTGGAGTCAGTCCCTTCGGAAGCAGGCCATAGCACACTGATGAGAGGGGAAGGCAGGAAAAGAAACAGTTGTGAAGAACATCACAAATTTGTATTTCATGTGACTAGGCACTGTGCTGATTTGCTGGAGTTAATGAAAAAACCAAACCTGTTTACACTTCTGCTCAGTATATCCACCTGTCCCCCTTTGTTAAAAAAATAAAGAGCCAGTCCAAGGTGTGATCGTTATCTTTAGTGGATGCACTTCACATCACTGAAAACAATTTCAGCTGAGTTAAATAATACGCAGCCTCCAGATTAAAGCTGTCTCCTTTTCAGCTGGATAGACAAACATAGCCCTTGGTGCGGAGATCACTTAGAGCTCAATATTCCTTTCAGGAGTAACTTGATGGATCGTATTTTTTTCCCCTGCTTGTTATTACATTCTACTAGGCTTTATTTATTTAAATCTCAGCCTCCTTTTGCTGACATAGCAAGGCATAACCAGAGATGTTTAGTAAAACTTAGATGAGCCCTTAAGTGGGCCACTTGTTCTATAAATCCTTAAATATTTTATGTTACTCCTTTAGAAATTGCTTTTGCCAGACTAAGCCAATCTGCTTTGAAATGACTGGGGCATGAAATAACAGCTTTTAAAAAATCCTTCAGTGATACAGTTATTTGGTATATTTTGGGGGAAAACCAGACCTTGTGGCCCCTAATGAAGGACTGACTTTAAACTTGGAGAATTTTTCCTTGGAAAGGAGCCATTCTCAGCCCCCTGGACACCACTAAGACCATGTTGCTCTCCCAGGACACGGCCGAGGTAGCCTTCTGGCCCTTTGAAGTCAGTGGCAAAACTCACATTGAATTGTAATTGGGATTTAACCTGAAGAAACACAGTCTTTGTTCTCTTTTATCACCAAATACAGATATTCTCCCTCAACTGTGGCCTAGACTGACCAGTTGGGAAGAGATTGACGACTGTGCCAAGCAGCATGATCCCTGCAAGTAGAAAAAGGGGGTTATGCCTTGCAAGAGGCTAGAATTTTAGGAGGACAAATTGGATTAGACTGTTACCACAGAAACTCCAGAGAGCATACTGTGTGGCCTGGTAATGGAAATGCTGCCGGCCCGTACGCGTCTTCTGATAATGATAAATGTGACACAGCCTTTTTGTAAATACAAGTCTTACTGCGTTAATAGGAACTGTTCCACGACAATTAAAGCCATATTCATTAAGGCAGCCGAGCAGGCATGGTGCTGGCCAAGCACAGAATTCCTGGGAAGATGGAGGATGTGCTGTTAGCTGATGCGATACGCGGTCGTGCATTCACAGAGTGGGGTTGTGGCTGTGTGGCTCCTCAGCCACCTCGTTTTCAGGTGTAAACACCAGTGACACGAGACTCAACCTGAAGGATGAAGGAAAGGAGATGATGTTTGGTAATCCTGCAGAAGCAAAGCCAAAATGATCATGCTCTCTGGCTGTGTTCTGGTTTCCTCAATAGCTTTGATGTGTATTGACGTATTTCAGCCAAGGAAAATAAGGTCTCACTGAATATTACAACTATCGTGAAAACAAGCCTCTGTGTAAAGGGTCTTACTGGTGCCATAATTTAGGGGAAAACTGAGCATACACTGGCGTCTTTTTAGTCATGACAGACTCAAGGGCCGTAGCGGGAGAGAGGGACTGCACACTGATAACTTCTGAGCTTCGTTTGCATCTCACAACTCCATCAACGTCTCCACACAAACCCATAACACAAAGTTTTTATTAATTCCAGTGCTCAGAGAATGGCTTTTGAAAAATGCCTCTGAATAAGTCTAACCATAAGCGTCGCCAGCTGTGCCATTTCCGTGAGGAGAATGAGCAGAGAGTAGAGCTGCATGAATGAACCACCGGATTAAGCCGTCTTTTGACATGACAAGGTGTTTGGCACCAGTTGGATTCAAAGGTGTTCCTGTTCCTGCCCTCCCCAGCCCAGGCGTGCATCGTGTGACCCTCTTCATCACAGTGTACAAACATGTTTATGGGGTTACTCTGGTAACCTGTTCATAGTATTTTTGTTTTTCAGAAACTGCAGTTTTATCAGCTTTTCTTGTGGTTTGGTATGTTTTTGTGAGCTGGATCACCGTGCCAGCAGTTTTGGTGGTACAGAGGACTGAGAGGCACAGTGGTGCCGTGGAGACAGGCCTGGCCCCGTGTCACAGCAAGGCAGTGGTTTAATAAGCTTGCAGCCCCAACCGTCTCGTGGAGCCACAGCCCTAGCGAGGCTGGGAGCACTAGGGAAACAAAGGAAGGGCACTAAACCAGTTTTCATTAATGTACTGCAAATTTGTTGATGTTAACTTTTACAGGTGTGTATGAATGAATACAAAGAGCTAAAAACTTCATTAACAGAGGGACTCAACAGCAGTGTGCTGATCGGCTCCATATGACCACACGTTATGTTCTCTCAGTTATGCCCCAGAAAATCTTTATATCTTCATCTTTTTTTTCCCCTGCTCCGAAAGGCAAAACTACTCCTGTTCATTTGCCTCTGTTACTCACAGATCTTGTTTTCTGTCTAGAAAACACTTAAAATACTTGTGCCACGTGTAATTCCACCAGCTATTCCATCAGGAAGCTGTGGTTACTGCTCGGGTGGAATGGTAGTGCCTTCTGGAGAAAAATAGTTCCTTGTGTAATTGAACATGTCCTGTTTATGGAGTTGCAGCAGCGCATTTTTGTTATTAAATCTGGGCGATGTGCGGAGTTACACTGTGTTATGCTGGTACCAATGACAAGCTTAACAGAGGATGTTGATGACTGGTTTTAGATTCGGGGAATGGTGTTTGCTCCTCTGTGAAGGCAGCGCTCAGCCAGCCTGGGCACTGGAACCGGTGCTTTCTCTAGACCGTATTCACCTGCAATTTGGGCAGTGGGTGGTATCAGGTGTGGATCCAACTGGGACATATTCACAACACAAAATGGCGAGGATAAACCAACAAATCTGTCTTCAGTTTCAGTAAAAAAATTGTGAAGGCCGACTGTGTCTGCTCCTTGAGTATTTGTTAGGCGTTTACCTCGAAATTGCCTTGAAAACAGAAAGAAGTGCCCCGTGGGTCTCAGTAAAGATGTGTATTTGCAAGTGTGAAGCTGGAGAGCAACTCGGGTGCTAGATACTGACAGCTACATCTGAATACTTCAGCTGAGCAGGGCATACGTAACAAACAGGAGGAGAGAGCTGTTTGAGACGTTACGGGCTGCTGTTCGGTTCCTTTTGTGTGTACCCCTATGTGCTGGTTTGAACTGCAGCTCTGAGATCAACACCACCTCTCTGTAGGAAGCAAAAAAGTCGTCGTACCTCGTTGCTTGTTCATTACCGCAGGAGCCCTCTCCTCTCCTAGGCACTGCCATCCCGTTAGTGCTCCCTGGGTACTGGTGCGTTTGTGCTGAGCGGTACGGTGTGATCCATTCTGGAAGCACTTCTTGCAAACAGTAAAATACATTTTCCCTGAAGCCAACATCTTGCTTCACACTTGCACCGTAAAACACCAAGCAGAGCAAAGGAAGACTCCGTGCAAACCAATTAGCCGTAGCCGTCCTTTGCTTCTTCCTTTGTTTTTCTTTGGCTGATTCTGTTTAAAAACTCAAAGTGCTGCACAAGAGTCCAAAGCTCAAATGACTGTTAGCTTTGTTTGATCATATATCTAATTTACTTTAACATGGGATCCCGGCATGCGTTTCTTTAAGAGACTGAATCAATTTTATGCTAAGTGATTTCTTTGAGGAGATTTTTTTTTTTTTTTATTGTCCCCTTTGCGTAAAGTAAATTAGTGTGATAGCTGGAGCAACCAGGGAATGAAAAGGAGTCAAGTCCTCAAGTCACATTAGCACGCTTGTTGAGGCCTTTAAACAATCATCGCCATCAAAGTACTCCATAATAACTGTAAAAAAGCTAATCACAGGTGGCGTGGGCGTGAAATGCGTGGCTCTGCGCTCAGGCCTTGGGATAATGGGGGTATTCATGGGATTTCTAGAAGGACTCCTTTGTGCGCCTGGTCATGTGCCTGCTGAGCTGAAAGGACTATTTTGCTCAATTTGTCTAAAAGCGGCTGGCTTATATGATAGCTGCAGGGGTTTAGCTGTTCAGGTTGGTTTAACCCTTCCTACTCAGATAGGCTGTGGTACAATTCCAGAGATTTGTCTATACTGGGAAATTTCTCCAAGTTGGGGAAGTGCAGAAGTGAAGAATGGAGAGTCTATGAAGACCACCAGCCTTGGTGAAAAGGTCGGTGACTTCAGCTGTGCCTCTTTAGGGATGCTCAGCTTGAGATACTTGGTTTTCCCTGCCTGGCAGAATGGGAAATGAGAACTTTGCGAAGCATCTCGGGCACTGGAGCTGAGGCTCAGCCACCAGTGAGATACAATTCCTGAAGCTAGGAGTAAAGCCTATTTAAGACTTTCAGTTTGGGGGCAGAGTCCCAAGGTATGCCGTGCTTTTCTTATGGTCTCTTTGATTGCAAAAAAAAAAAGATCTAAAGAACCATCCCAAAACATGGAAACGTTATTTGTTGCTTGCACCATCTAGAAATATTTTCCTTCTTTGCTAGAAATAGTTAAAAGAATGCCTTAAAAAAAAGAAAATCTGTTACCTCAGTCTGAAAAGAAGGAAATGTATTTTGACATGAGAAATCCTTTACTTTGAAATGGAAATAAATATTAATTTATCTAAATGCAGAAAAAAAAGTTAACTACTGTAATATATTTAACCGTCTATCAGTAGTTAGAAGTGAAGCTGAGAGCGGTGCTGATTTCTACTAACAGGCATCGTGCTAATGGTTGGGTATTAATTAATATTGCTCTTAAGGTACAGTGTAAAGGTTTTAAGCTGGTGGTTCATGTCCCTACCTCCAGTTTCAGAACTTGGGATGCAAAGAGAAGTTTAATCCCTTGTGTTATCTTATATGTGGCACCTTCTAACAGTTACAAATAGTCGGTCTCCAAGATGTTAAAGCGGGCTCTGGTCAAGAGCTCTCCAGTTTCAGACAAGGCTAAATCGAGGCAAAACCTGTAAAGAAACTATGCCCAAGATGTTCCACCGTGATGATCCAAGTGACTAAATCTTATCATCGTGGTGTTGTCATGTTTTGAATGATAATGTATTGCATTGACAGATGAAAAAGCTGCTATTTCAGGTGGCAGTGATGATACTGGCTCAGCCAGTACAAGTGTAACAGGCGTCTGAAGTTCTCATCTGCTACAAGAAATACTTTTTGAGATTATGTGTCAGGAATTACATGTGGGAGTTCTTATTGCCCCTCCTTCCTTGGCCGTTGCTTTGCTATTGACAGTCTTCTGTTGGAAAGACTTTCCCTTTCCCTTTCCTTTTCCCTCTCATCCTGTGTTTGCCCTGTGCTGTTCCCAGCAGGCAATGGCTCCTGCTCTGAGTTTAGGAGTACCTAACACAATAAGGCCTCAGTCACATTCTGCAAAGATACTTTAGAACCAAGCTATGCTGATAAATAAATAAATACCTACCGTTAGCCCGTGACAGCAGCGTAATGCACAGAAAATAGAATGTACAATCTCCACAACTTTCTTGGTTCCAGTTGCCCTCTAATTCTTAACGTGAGGGACCAGAGACAAAGCTACTAAACTTGTCACAAGGTTGTTCATGACGTTGATACCAAGTTGTGCTGAAGCTGGTTGTGCCTAGGAGGATGTAAAAAGCAAGTAACAACTGGAACGAGCTATTTCTGTGCGTCTCTCTCAAACACACACAAACAGTTAAAATGTGTTTGCTGGCCCCCCGAGTCAGCTGCAGCTCTGGGCGTTCTTCTGTTCTCATTATTTTTTCTCTCTGTCTCCTCTTGCCTCCACGACCATTAAGGTAGCCATCATTGCAATAGAGATCCAAATTAATTTTCAGGTGAGATATCAGGAGAATTTTCTATCCACATCACCCCATCCCAAATAATCACAGTCTGGAATGGAAAAATTCCAGCTGCAATCTTGAACCTCTGTCACCTGCAGAGCACCACATTATGAGTAAGTTGTGGAATATTTCCGTGAGTGTAACCTAAGATTTTTCAAAATTGCCGAGGGAAACACCTAGTTCTTGCTAATGTGAGGTTGAGCTATTCTTTGGCAGTGCTCCATGGATGGGTTTTAGGATTTTACTCCTCCCTCCACTGATTTGCAGTGAAAACACTGTTTCAAAACACGTGGCGTTGCTGCATCCTGTTGCGTGGTGTTGGAGGCGAAGACCCCAGGTGGAATCCTCCCTTTGCTGATAAAATGGCAAAGCTTTCATTGGGTTCTGCAAAGCCAAGGGTTCACTACCAGCGACCTCGCTAGCTGTAGAGTTACCTTAAAGTCAGGAGCACTTCAAAACAAATTCTCGCCACGCTTGCTTCCCTGGAGGATGATATCGGTGTCCACCTGTTTTGGACACCCACAGAGCTACTTTGTAGGTAAAATCCTTTTCCTTTTTCCGTTGCTTGTGCAATTTGATCTTGCACCTTGCAGACGTTACCTATTGAAGGTAGCGCACGCTGCTCCATTCACCGCTGTCGCCTTTGAAGAGTTAAGCTCTGCAGTCACTCAGAAGGTGGACTTCTGCTTTTCCTCAAGTCTTTATTCATCTCCAGGAGCTGAATTTTTCATGCAGTAATTAAAATTTGTAGGTCAAACCTCCCACGGCACCATTTTCTGCTAATATGGGAGAGCAACGGTTGGATTCGCTTATGCCGCTCTTCGCGGCGCGGAGATTTAAAGGATGAAGGGTGACATTTCCCCCCATTTTGTAAATTAATGCCATTGATCTGCCTAACAAGAACAAAGTTAGGCTTCAAAATACCAAATGATAAAGAGATTAAGACTTTAAATGGCTTTCCAAAGGCAACCTCTATTGTAAGATTCGAGGCAGGGTATTGAACTTTCAATTAGAATTTCTAATGGGCTATTGACTTAAATGGATAAAATGTTGCAAGTGATAGCTTTCAAGATGACAAAAATTGCTTGGTACATTCTGGAATATTACTTTATGAAACAAATACTGTTCTGGAGGCTGAGTAGTAATAACCCAGGCCCCGGGCAATATTGTTCTGTGTCTCTGTGCAGCAGTTTTTCAAAATTGAACTAATGCATTTTGAAACATTTTCTCTTTTCATGTTTTGTAAATCTTTGGGAGTGAGGTGCTTTAACTTTCATGAAAGCATCTTAAATCTCTAGTGATGTAGCTATGATTGCGCTCTTTGTGAAATACAATCCATCTACTTGAACGCTGTGTTTTCACACATTCTTTCATCTGGGGCACAAACAGCGTGCCCACCTTGTGCGGTTTTTCCTGCCTGCGCTCCGGAACGGATCTGCGCTGCTGTGCGCGTTCTGCAAATAACAGCTGAGACTCCCCCGGATCGTCCTGGCGCTCGGCGGTGCGTTGACGGGAAGTCTTGTTATGAAACACTAGCCCCGGTATATTTTTCAAAGACTATTTTTTTAGAGGCTAGCCAGCCCTTTCCTGGATAAAGGGTTAATATTATGCTTATGTTACAGTGCATTAAAAACTCTAATTAAAACAGCATTACATTCCCATCTGCCAATCTCCAGTAATCTTCTTTAATTGCAGTAATTAAACTATATTTACATGTTCAGAATACTTGTAATTTAGCAAATTGCACTCTCTGCTCTACATTTAATCAAACAACCAGTTCCAGTATATTTAGTGTGGAAAGAAGTAATTTCAATGTTTTGATTACTATAGCAGATTTGACAGAGTAAGTGCCCCTCTAGTAGAGGCTTTGAAAGGGAAGGCAAACATGAAATATAGTCCTGTTCTGATTGTCATGTGAATGCCTAATTGCATGTTAGAGGATTAACTATTAAAGGGTACGCACTGTTTCGCTTGATTTTTTTTTAACTTTTTTTTTTAAGCACAGCTGACATAACAGATAATAAAGATTGCCTGTTTGGGGCTGTTTGGTGGAATATGTAAGCTTTTTATTATTACTATTATTATTGTAAGTCTTAAAAACACGTATTAAATCCTGTGAGTTAGTAAGGTCTTAATGCCCCACATCTTTACTTTGAAGACACAGGTAGGTTGTTCTGAAGATTGTGTTCAGTGTGCTGTTGGCAGCTGTTTCACAGATCCTTCTCCTCACCTTGCCTTTAGCATCCCCTCGTTTTGTGGAGAGGGGGGTTGTTATTCTCAGAACGGCAATTTCCAGGTAGATCTGGCAAATGCTGGTTTATATTTTGTGTATGAAGTGTCCCCAGATCGGCAGCTCCTCCATGCCGTGTGAATGCTGTATCTGTGCCCTGGGAATGAGCGCGCTGAAGCGATCCCTTCACCGTCCCAGTCTGTGCAGACACACACGTGACGGTGGCGTGCAAGTGGGTGGGTACGTGGGTGGGTGGATTGATGACTTCCTCACAAAAGGAAGCTTCTCTTTGACTATACATTTCTTCCTGTGATCTGTGGTCTAGAGCAGACTTTAAAAGGTGATTCCAGTACCTACCGCCTAGTCTTCCCCAGATAAATGGTACGAAGCTGAAAAAAATCCTTCTGATCTGCCAGTACCAGACACGCTGGAGTCAGGACCAAACTGTGCCAGCAGAGCCCGGGGTAGGCTGGCAGCACCATGTCTGCGAGCAGCCGGACATCTCCGTGTGGCGGAAGCCTCCATCCAGAGTCATGTTCGTGCACGTGGAACTGAGTCCCCGGGGACCTTAGGGATGTTTTATTGGAGTTCTGATGACAAGTTACCGTCACTTACAAATGGGACACCCTAACATAACGTCAGTGGAGAATAAACTTGATCTCCAGAAGATCTGAACATAGCTGTGAAGGACAGCAGTCCTTGCAGGGTGGACAGATGTAGGCATCTGTAACTGTTTGATTCCTTGCTGACAGAGGAGGACTGTACGAGCATTGGCAGAGGTAACGGAAATGCTACAAGTGAGCGATATGTGCTCCTCAGTAGATGCTCTTGGCACATACAGCGTGTGACGTGAAGCAGTTGCATGTACAAAGATGCACTCAGGGTGGTTCTCTTCAGTGGTCTTCCTGCAAATGTATTGCTTTTGTTCCAGCGGCAGCCAGAACAGCCATTCAAAACCCCTGGCTCTAACTAATTCTCCTTGTTGACCTACCCTTCTCCCACTGTCCTCCTTCCCTGTGACCGGAACTCGGGCACACGTAACCGTAACTGATACTATGATTTCTTACATCATTCCTTCTTCATTCATTTCAAAAAAGTAACTCCTGCTTTTCCCTCCTGTGAAGGAAAATGGGGTCACTTCCAGGCATTTCCGCTGGCTCTAGGTCATTGTGTTTGCCCCGTGTGTGTTTCAGGCCGCCAACGCTGAGCGCTCCGGATTGAACCCTGTCATTCAGCTCTGTCTCCGTGTAATAGCACTGTGTCGCTCCGCTCTCCATTTCGATCCAAACCCCCTGTTTCCTGCTTTAGAATTAGAAGTGTGAAGTTGTTTTAATGAAGCCACTTAATGAAGGGGAACATTTGCTATATTTCTCTGTTTGTGCATTTATAATCACAATATTTTTAATTGTATGGAGTAGTAGATGATTTTTTAAAATGTAAATAGACTTTTGAGCTGTATTTTTAAAAAATCAAGATTATAAAGCTTGAAGTATTTTAGAAAACATTGGCCCTACTATGGAAGATGTAAAGAAATTAGCCTAATTTACTAATTTCTGATTATTTACTCCTGATTTACATGGATGTGGCTGATGTAAGAGCGAGAGGAATGATGTTCAGTTCCTGTGTAGCCTCTGTCATGAAGTTCAAATAGATCAGAGAGCTGTGATGTTTTGGATTTCTCATTACACTCCATGGTGTTGCAGTTAGGATTTCAAGATGGGTCGTCTTAAGCCTATTAAAAGTCAGAATCATGCTGGTCATACATTTAAATAGATTTAGTTTAGTGGCTTCCGGGGAAAATGGGTGTGGGGGGATGAATAAAATAAAAATCCGATATAGAAACACATCTGATTTTTCAAACGTTTTTGCAAAAAAATGGAAGTTCTGGCATTTCAATTTGCACTAATTTCACACCTCATCTTCCAGAGTACAGGGCCTGGTCCCCTGCCAGGCTGCCTGCAAACCCTCTTTTGAAGAGCACGGTTTATGTGCTGAGCGGATGCTGCCTCACGTAGATATTTCCTAATATCTTTCATTAAACTTCCAAATGGACACTAAGTATGTAAATACAGCAAAACTCCAAGGCTGGCTTTGAATTTATATTTTCTAGGAAAGCTTTTAACAGTACTAGTCTAACAATATTGTGCTCTGTCTGGCTTGCCATTTTCAAGGAGCAGCTTAATGAGTTTATTGTATAATGAAGGACTCTGATTTATTAGCTTTTCATTACGCTCATTCCATCAGCTTCCCGCTAAATACTGTAACCCTTGGCAGAGATGTTAGTCTTTATCAGGTGGTATCATTGCTTTTTAATAAACTCTCCTCCCACATTGATAATATTACATGTGAAATCCCTTATCCTGCATTACTCCCAAGGGGAGGGAAGAGTGTATTTATTGAAAAGGCTGCACTGGAGCACCGCACAGAATTCATTAGCAGTTTTGCGTTACCCGTTCCCGGTAACTCGGATGAAGCGGGCAGAATCGGCGGCTGCGGGTACATCCTCCGGCGTGCTCCCCTCGGCTGGCAGAGTTCGGCCCATCCTGTTGGTGCTGTAATTACACAGAGAGCCCGTCGGCGCGCAGCTGTGTAAACCTGTGACTCTTGCAGGTATTAACAAATATTTCTTCAGCAGATATTTAACGATCAGCTCTATTACAAGAATTAACATGGTGATGGCACACAGAGAGAGGGGAGGAAGGAGGGTAAAGTAATATTTTACAACCTGAAAAATTAAGCACTGAGATAGTTAAGGCCCAGCCCTCATTAGCTGAATGGTAGCTTCTTCTAATTAGTTCTTTCTAGTGTAATTAGCATGGATGAGTCTAATCATCTCATGTGAAACCAATCTAATGCTTGGGAAGGAATGTCCTTGGCCTCTCTTTCAGACTGATTCCAAGGATTTTGTGTGTTTCTGCTGAGATATTCCTTAAAGAAACAGCGGCCTACCTGCCTTCCTAGTGCTCGTGGGCTGGCGGGAGCGAGCGGGCTGGAACCTCACCTTGCGTTTTCACCTAAGGACAGCGGAAATGCTCCCGTGGAAATGTGCAGTCCTCATGGTGCACGTGAATCAGATGGGGGCAGTAGCTGTAGGAAGGTCAAAATCATCAGTCGAATTTTGGACACACGTGAGAAGTGAGTGTTTGAACATTGAATGTGACATACCAGTGTTTCTAAGCTCTGTATTTCCCTGGGGGATATTCTTTTTAGAAACGAACGCAGAAAGGGAGATGGAAAGTAGAACGTCATTTGCTTCTTGTGTGGCTCCTTTTGCTGTGAAACCCTGACAATCAGAATTGCGCTTGTTTTGCTGTAAACAAGCTCAAGTAAGGTAAAACAATACTGAGTCTTGTTGAAAATAATTTTGATTATAGGTTGCTCTCAACCTTTGCAGTAGAATTAAACTAATTAAAATGTTTAGTTTACCATCTTTCTTCTTTTGAGAAGTGTGGGTGTGAAGGACAGGCAGGAAGCTTGGCTGGCCCCATTTTGGCCTAGTGTGTTTGTACAGATTGGTCTTTAATAGTAATAATAACTTCATTTTACGATTTGAAAATGTTTGGAAGGTTAAGGAAGTACAAGAATTTGCTTCATGGCATCGAGAAGTGCGTCTTTCCCTTCCCGAAGCTGTACTGACAGCACAAAGGCAGATCCACGCCCAGAGGCACAAGGGAAGAGTGAAAGGAGTGCCAGGAACCCGTTTGTGTTTCACTGGGAGCTGCTGGTAGCTCTTGTGTCTCTTCTTGTGTCGCTTGTGACACTTCAGGAGCGTATTTAGCTGAGGCCCTCATTGCAGTAATTATGATTAGGTCTTGACCAGTGTTGTGCTGGACCCACTGCTCCCCTGCCTGCAGTGAAGCTAGTCTTTTTCCCAGGAAGGAAGCATTTTGGTGACTTGTGTGGGTGAGCAGCACTCAACACAGAGGTGTTTCATCTGTGCTGTAAGCTGACCGGTGCCGCTGGTAACTCTAGATTCCTTTGTGTCTTTTCTGCGTGATCCGCTCTTTTCCTGACCAGACTTTGCAGTTTAAGAGCCCACATTTCTGAAGTACTTGAAAGTCTCTATCTGGAAATTCAAAAGGTAAATAGAATGATTAAGATATCTCATTTAAAAAATTCTTTATTCAAACCCTGTCTGAAGGGTTTGCTTTCGCCAGTGGGTTTAATGAAAATATTGTAGCTTGCTATTGCAATTAGCTGTGAACGAGCTCCAGTGGTTTGTTTTGGAGTGACAGGCAGAGCAGTATTGCTGGTGTGGCTGTGCCAGGGATGTCTTCTCCTGAGCCCTGGGGATGGGTACAGCCCTGAGCCGTTTTTCCCCAACAGCAGTTGAATGCAGGTAAAAGCAGCGAGGGAGGAAGGATGCAGGTGAAGGCCTCTCTCTCATTCTGTGGCCTCAGGGTGTATCTGTGTGATGTGCCTTTCCGCTGAGAAGAGAAAGATAAATACACAATGCACAGCAATTCCGAACTATTTTCGGGAAAATGAAAATACTGCCTTGTTTCTGAGTGGACTCCTCACTGGATATCCCTCATCTCAGAAGAACCAGATACTCCTCTTCCTCAAGCCATCCAGCTTTCTAGATCTTTGCAGTTACAGGGCAAGGGATTTAGGGCTATCCTTACGGAAGCAGACATACTGCTCCACAGAATTTATTGGAATTGCACTAAGAAGCCAAAAGAAGGCTTAGGCAGCTGACGTTCTGGAGCCTGGGAAGAAGGTAGGCGTGATTGATGACTTTATGAAAATAACTGAATTTTACAGGTTTTAGGATGAAGAGTTTGGTTTTAGTCGGTTCCTGTAAAAGCCGAGGAGTGGTGTAAAATTCCTGCACTCATAACCGGGTCTGGGACTGGACTTCTCTGAGTGCCCAGCCGGCCAGGTTGAAGTGGTGGGACCTGGCTGTGAGAGGAGGTGGCAGCCCAGGCTGTTCAGCCCAGGGGCTGGTGGCTGTTTTGAAAGCAGCAAGTAGCGCAGAGAGCGAGCCGTGGGACACCCCAGGGATTTGTGGCATGGCAGGAGAGAATGGGAGAGAATTGAAATGTACTTAGTGATATTTTTACAAGGAAAAGAGGAAATGAGATGTAAACAGTATTAGTGTAATACAATTTTCATGTGAGATTAAAAGAAAAGCCAGGATTTGAGAGATTTGGAAATTGCAGTTACAGGATAAGTGATATTTGAAAGGATCCTACATGATTTGATTAAACTTCAGTTCAAATGTCATTACAGAGATGCATTATTTACAGGTTTTTTCAGAGCTTTTGTTTATGCCATCCCGAGCTGCGTTCTTACGAAATCTGTGCAACAGAGCCGGCTCGATGCGGGTCGCTGTTGGGAAGGGCGGCTCCCGAGGAGAGCCTGGGTGCCGCGCGGTCGCGGTGCGTGCTCAGCCTGCGGCAGCCTCCCTGCAGCCTCACGCGCCGTCGGTGCCGCTGCGCCGTGCTGAGGGTGCTGTGCTCCTGCGCTGCCCTGCTTTTGGACAAGGTGTTAGGAATCCAGTTCTGGTAGTTCCACAGAAAAATGCATCTGCTGTTAAGTTCTGTTGTCTGGATAAAAGTTAGTTTGGATAATGCTACTTTGTGATCTTTCAGTGCCAGTAAGATGTAGAATTTGCTTCTTTCTGTTCAGGTGTTTTGGTTTTCCGCGTTCTGTGTTTTCCCCTCGCGCTGGTGGAAGCCCTGTAATGGGGACTGTTTGATGCACGGTGACGTGGTCAGATCCTGTATCCTGCCCGTGTTCATGCTGTCCTGCCTTCCCTGACCTGACCAGCGCTGTGGTGATTTCTGCGACACAACGAGCCTTTTTTAACCAACATTTTTGCAACGTAGGCAGTGGATTGAGTAACATTTTAAAACCAATTTGAGTGGAATATGCTTGATAACTTTAAAAGCCTCCCGTGACTGGTATGTGAGTCTCTCAGTACTAATGCTGTCTCTGTTCACAGGTTATGCCAGTTCACTGTTTTCGTTTCGCTTCCTAAGGCCTCGCTGTGACAAGCGAATCATCGTTAATAACAGAGAGCCTTGTTTGGTAAATCCCTACGAGGAGGTTTGCTGCTCCGGTGACATCATGCCAGATTTCCCCTGACAGCGCTGGCATTTTCTCCAAATGCACACGGCTATTCCCATGTCCCAGCCCCGGTCCTGGGAGACGTTATACCAGCATCTGGCACTAATATCTGTTGTTGACATTTTGGGAATGAGAACATGAGCTATTAGCAAAGATGTTTGCTTGTACCTAATTAATGTTCAATTGTATACCCCTTCCTTTATCAGCGCTGCAGCAGCAAACCAGGCTTGGCATTATCTTTCACCAGCTAGCTTTAAAAGTTAATTATTTCCTGACTCTGTGTTAAAGGCCATGTGGTAAGACTTGCTACCTTAATACAGATTTAATCAAGTTAGCAAGCGTCAGAGTGACTTGATGGCTCTTCAGCTGAAGTGACTGTATTTATGTATCAACAGAGCAAAATTTGGAGTGTGCGTTTTTGCGATGCTTTGGCAGGGCACCATGGAAATAAATGGATGGGTAAATGGCTCTTTCAAGAACGGGCTGGAAGAAACACAGGCAATTTTGATTCATTCAGTCAAATTGCCGCATCGTGCAAAAGCACTCAAAACCTGTTCCAATATTGCAAGAAAGCATCATAGCAATGCTGATCAGGTACTTCAGAGAGCGGTTTCAGCTGGGTGAGACACACACCAGATCATGGACATCTCACTAGCGAGAGCGTTTTCGCCCTCAGCTTCACCTGAGCCAAGCTGTGTCTGTGTGGGAGGGGGAGAGGGCAAAGATGCACAGAATCAAACATCATTGTTAAGAACACTAAACCACAAATGTTGTAGGTCTTTGGCTACAGTCTGTCTGTCAGTAACATGACCATAGAGGGGTGCACAGCATACAGAGAGTTCCATCTTGACTGAAGCAGGTATCAGATGTATTCTGGCAGTTTCATTAAAACTTTTGTGTGTGTGATCTTTGCATCCGTGTTGTGAAATCTAAGATGAATTCAAAAGATTTAAATGCACAGTGAGTCACCGTGAGGAATGGCTATGGAGGGTTTCTTCTCTGGAGAACCTAATTTAAGTGTGGCATGATATCCCTGCTAAAATGCTTTTCCGCAGGCTCAGCTTGGTTTGCACTGAGGTTGTGTGAGAGCCATCCCCTCTGCCGTTCAGTGCCGGGTTCGGCCTGTGAGTAACATGCACTTATACTTAAGCACAAAGCAAAGGTATGGTGCTGATGTCATTACTGAAGATCACAGAGTCACAGAATGGTTTGGGTTGGAAGGGACCTTCAAAGCCCATCCAGTCCAACCCCCCTGCAAGGAGCAGGGACATCTCCAACCAGATCAGGTTGCTCAGAGCCCCGTCCAACCTGGCCTGGAACGTTTCCAGGGATGGGGCATCCACCACCTCTCTGGGCAACCTGGGCCAGTGCTCCACCACCCTCAGTGTAAAAAATTCTTTCCTAATATCCAATCTGAATCTACCTCCCTGTGTTTTGAAACCGCTAGCCCTACTGGGGTTTCGGTTTACTGTTTTGAAATAATCTTTATGTGTTTGAATTTTTTTAGACTGGTTGGGAGAGGTGGCCATTTGAGGATGCTTTCATAACACTGGCTTTAAACCTAGCCAGCAACAGCTCTGCTGATGACAGGTTTTGCCAACAACAAAACCTCTTAGACGTGTGGTTGTAATGTGTAGGATATTCATGGCAGATGTCCAGATTTATTTTACTTAAAACCCAGACATCATTAAACTTGAATTTCACATGTGAAGGACTAGCATGCTACATTACTGCACACTTTTTTTTTTTTTTTTAATCTGTACCACATTTTTAGGAGAAAACAGATTTTTAGCTGAGCACAGGTCCATCTAGACACCGTAGCAAGGACTAGATTTTCAAAAGAATTTTAGCAGGCTGGCAGCCGAGATTGTTTCACAAATCAACCCCTGGTAACACAGCAGGGACTGCTGAGTACTTACCCCTTGGAAAACCATTTCATAATTTAAGCAATGTTGAATCTTTTATCAGAAGTTATACTTTTTTTTTTTTTTAAGGGACCATATTTAACTCATCAAATTATGGATAAGGAGAGGAAAAATAGTCTTAAACGCATTGCATTATGTAGTTTATCTTTGATGAAACTGTTGGAGGAAATCTCTTCTTACCAGAGGCTTCCTCAGAAGGTTCATTCATCATCAGATATTGCAAACTGGACAGCGAGCAGGTTAGCAGCAGCTTGTGTCCTCTTTCTTTAAAACTTCTCTGTGTCCTTTCTGTATCCACCGGAACAAGTGCTGAAGGAGAACCCTTGAGAAGGTAGTAAGATAATCATAACAAATTCTACATAGAGCAGTAACCTCACACTTCTGTTTGGGTGGATCAGTTGCCTTAAAGCCCAGTTCTGTGCGGGAGGCGTAGCCGCTGACCTGGAAGAGCTTTGTCTGTGAGCCTCTGTTCTTCCTTCTGCTGAGCAGGGGTGACTTTGCTCGCTTAGCTCCCTTGGGTGCATTGCCCTATGCAAATGCTAAGTGTTGTTGCTATGATGGCCTGAACGTAAGATGAGTTTTTTCCACCTCAGAAAAATTACACTTAGCTACAAATTTATGGAGTGCATTAAGTCTGAAGGCTAAAGCCACTCAGGGCAGATAGAGTCACATTAGTGCCTGCCAAGTGTTTAAGGCATTTCTGTTGATCTTTATTGGTGTCCATGGGTCACCTGAAGGATCCAGGACATCTTAGCCACATGCTTATTCCCATCCGAATGCAAGGCCAGTTTTTAGGCTCGTACAGTCTGAGCCAGCATCATGTCAAGGCAGCGTTAGGTTTGGTACCAGAGTCCAGCAGACCGGTCCCACAGGAGCTAGGAAGGTGGTCAGGAGGAAGTCAGCTGCGGTGGGGTTATGCTTGCTTTTGGGGAGATGGGCTTCTGAAATCATACGTGGGGTTGGTGAGGGAAAAGGAGGCTGAGGGAGGTGTGCGTGCGTTGGGGTGTGGGGTGTCTGGGGATATGCCTGGTACTGGAGAGCTGCTCAGGTAGGACTTCATTGATCAGTTTTCATTTCTGAGAAATGTATTTTTGACTTTTATTCCTTAAAAAGTAAGAGTGACCTGAGATTAGAAGCTGCCTTAAATTGAGTCACTGCAAAATTTATTTTTATTATTAAAGCTGCAGTACAAACATTTTCACTTCTTGCACATTCTGTGCCAAATTACGCAGCACAAAGCAGTAAATGTGAGACATTCTAGGGATTAGCATTGGGCAAATAAAAGAAGCTTGAGAGCTGGTTCTGGTTTTTATCATGGTTTAAGATCAGGTGTATCTTCTTTCCCTGTGAGTTCGAGCCGACTGTGTAACGCTATTGTCATCCGGGAGGGACCTGGAGACCGGCGTTACAGATTGAACATGCCTGGGGAAACCAATACCAACCTATCAACCGACACACGACGCTAACGCAGGGCTCGCTTTTACACCCCACCGAAAAGCGAGACAGACAGATTGTTCCCGGTGTAGACAAGCTGTAAAATCCTTCACTGGTAGGTACGGCACCGGCCAGCCCCTGAGACTGTTCTAATTGCTTTACATCTGTACAAAGGTTCCTTGTAATCGGGTTTTCTGCCTCCATTTGTCTTCTTTCCAGCCTCTTCGTAAAGGCCTTAATTGGTCTTCATGGGGCTTTTTTCAGTTAGCGCAGCCCTACCTTAAAGGCTGAACAAGAACCAGGCGTTACCTGGGGGGGACGGAGGGAGCGGAGCAGAGACATCAATACTTTCTTCCCTTTAACACCGTAATTAATGGGCTCGGGGCAAGGAACAGATTTGGAGAAATTTTAGCTCTTTGGGGAATTTAGAGACGGGGCAGACAAAACAGAGCGGAGTGGAATTCTCTAGAATTTCTTCCCGCTTCGTTTCTCTGCGAACAATCATTAGCCTTGTAATTGTCTCCTGGTAAACTGCTGTATCAGGTTCCATTTTGTGCTCTTCAGAGGATCGAGTTGCCTTTAAATCAATAGTTTGAAGTACTGGGGGATGTATGTGAAAAGAAGTGCCCTCTAATTTCTGTTTCTTAGCTACTAATTATTTAATAATACATTTTATTGCCTATTAAAATGTGGCATAACTTGCTTGTCAGCAAAACTGGATGGAACATAATTGTTTGAGGAGAAGGATAATTGGCACTTTTGCAGATGGCTTTTATTGCAAGCCTGGTTTGTTGTTACAGAAGGATTTTCTTGCCAGATTTCCTTGCAGTCTTTCCGAGCGGTCAGCGTTCCAAGCGGGGTACTGCAACGCAGCCCAGACATTCCGGTGTGCCATAGCGAGAACTCGGGGTGGACTTGGGTTTCTGACGTAAAAGCGGCTGTTGTGCGCGGAGAGCTTCCTCCCTGCGCTCTTGGCTTGCTGAGAACCCCTGTGGTTTTAATACTGCGCTGCGGGTTACTCTGGTTACTAGACAGAGCAGAATAGGAAAAGTTGTTTGGCTAACTGAATGATGGAGGTAGGTGAAACCGAGGAGGGGTGGGGGCTGTCTTAAAATTTTGGGTTTTTTTTTTCTTGGTGCTATCAGAAATGCATGCCTGCTTTTGGCTGAACTCTATGTAGCTTATACAGTGACACGCTTGGCGTTCTGCAGGCTTTGCCCTGATGTTTAATGGCTTCAGACAAATAGTTGGAAGGTTGACTCACTGCCACCCCATTTGCTTTGAGATCCTTGTCGTTGTTAGAATGAACGGCTCGAAAATTGTCAGAAGAACCTGCCTCGGCCAGAGGACAAACAGAAGTGCTGCGCTGCAGGGACCCTTTCTGGTGTCGCGTGGGGTGGTCCCTCCCCGAGGTGTGGAGCTCTTGGCAGTTGTTCTGGGAGGGGTGAGTGGGTTGCAAAGTCCATGGCAGAGCCGAGATGCGGGTCAATTTTGCGTAGAGGTCCTGCAGTTTGTGTGTCAGGGGAACAGACCGGACACTCCTCAAGGATTGCTGGTAGACCGGGGTCTCTTCCTTAGTATTCCAACAACCAAACTTTCCAGGGTGACCTTTGAATTCCTCTCTCTTTCTTCTGAGGGAATCATTGTGTTGTATAGGAGAGATCTGGTTTGTGTTTATTTTAAATTAAATGAAGAGGAGACTGGAACAGGCTGTTTCTTATTAAATCCTCCTGCAGTTGAATTCTGAAGTTTTTTCCTCCTGGGGAATGCTTTTGTTTGTAAGAAAAGTGTTCCCTTTTCTGTCACTGTTTCTGTTTTATGTACAATGAACCGGTCTTGTTTGTGGAAAGGCCCTGCCCTGGGGCTGTACTGTCATCAGTCATTCCCCTGCCCACGGGTGCAGGTTCTGCCTCCCCGCCAGTGCCTTCACTGCAAGTTAGAGCAGTGTTTCTGTTTTCTGAAAAAGAGCTTTAGATCGAGCGTTACGCTTATTCTTTGGAGAAATGTTAGAAGTTCAGAGATGGCATTGTGCATTTCTTCAGAGTATGAGAGGTATGATAATGGGTGTGAACTCTGTAGCCACGTTACGTGGTCACAAGAAGCTGGAAGGAAATAGTGCGTGTGAGATTCAGTGTCGTCTTGGTAAATGTTTTTCATAAGCTCTCCAAATTGTCTCTTTTCATCATGGCAGTCAAAGAATCAAATCAGCGATGCTGATTCTCCTGCCCACAGCGATTACTCGTGGAGTGAGTGCTATGCAATCAGCCTCTTATGGAAAAGAGTGCACTCGCTGCTAATGCAGGTACCAGAAACCGGTCCGTAAAGGAGATGACTGATTTCCCTGGAAGCGTTTGTGTTTTGTTTGTGATGACAGTGCTGGAGTTGCCTGTTTTCAGAAAGCAGTTGCTCCAGAGGCCGACGGCTATCAGCACTGGTTCAGCAGCATCCGCAAGTGGACTGCTCAAGTCTTCAATAGGTGGCTGGGGTACAGATCCGAGAATGGGTAGACAGGATGGAAAAGTAGTTTTCAGGAGCATTAGTGCCTCTTGATGATTGAAATCTGAACAAGTACATCCAAGAAATGCCATCTTTGCCAGGTTTTAGCTGTGTGTGCTAATGAGGCGAACAACATCTCTTGAGGCCAACGGAAGCCTCTTGTTGTGATTGTAATAGACTCACTCTGCATGTTGACAAGATGGAAAATTGATCCAATAGACATCCGTGAGAGTTAAAGGATGGAGCGTTGTTAACTAGACAGCATTTTGAAGAAGTTTCTCTGCAGTATAAGCAAATTTTAATTTTATTGCCACTAAGATGAGGAGCAGATACTTGAATTTGTCCTTCATCTTTAGTGATTGCAGTTTCATAGATGTGCCTGATGAGTCCTCAGAATAGGTGCAGGCAGTCAGGTTTGACGTGGTGGGTAAGGGAGCAGCAGGATGCAGGGTCCCAGGGCCGTGCTGGGTTGATGACTGGCATTTCAGAGGACTCATACTGACAGTATCTTCCTTTCCCTTGTCTGTCTGCTCCCTCTCCCATGCATGCTGCTCCCTGTTCCTAATGTTTTGATCTTGCTGGGCCTCTAATGGGGAATTCACACTGCAGTGATGATGCAGTGGGCGTTGGCCCAATCCCAACAATAAACTGGAAACCTAGGGCAAAGCATCTCTCTTCTGCCAGGGGGATGAAAGATGTGTGTTGCCTGCCTCCAGCTCGTTCCCTCTGTGAGGCAGTGATGGCGATTCCTCCTCCACCATTAAGATAAGTACCTCGTTCTCAATGGTGATGCGTTCCACTTTTGTCTTTCCATTGATTATAGAGGGAACCTCAAGATGATCTACACTACACTCTATTAGATGGCTAAAGTTAGATGGGGAAATCTGCTTCCTGTCAATTACAAGTGAGCTTATAGCTTCTGGAACAGTGGCAGCCCAACGAAATCCCTGAACAGAACAAAAAAATGGTGTGTGTGTGTTTCAGAGGACAGGCATGGACAGTAAGCCAGTGTAGTACCAGGAAGGAACTTGGCTGGATATACTGGGTGAAGAGTGTCTGTGGGGTGAAGTGCCAGAATCACAACATGCTTTGGATTCTTGTAAAGTACATACTTTTAAATTTCACTGGTATATAGTCCTTAAATAGTTAAAAAGAATCCTTAATGAACATGGTGCTGTCATTAAAATCCCTGCTGTAGACAACCCTTGTAACAAAAAGTGCTTCAGTTGGCTTCATTTGCACTAGTGAGGAGGGTTATGGAGCTTTGTGATCATACCTTTGGGTCTTTGGGGAGGGTGGAGGTACTGGCTGGGCAAGGAAGACGTAGGAGCGGATGTGCCTCCAGAAATCTCAGGGCCAGATCTTCTACTGGCACAGAGCACGTGCCACAGGAGCAAGGATCATTCCTGACCTTTCTGGGCAGCGGGAAAGGTGGGTGCGTCCCTCTTCACGAAGCCGTGGAAACAGGTGTCAACGCTGGGTAGCAAAGAGGGAAGAGAAGCTCATTGGTCTTTCGCTTTGCTGCCCACCTCTTCTGGGGTGGGGTATTGTCACAGCTGTCCTCACTGTGCTGTAAAAGTACAGTGTGATGTATGGTCATACAGATCTGACTGTACGTGTGTACGTATATAGTTGTCATCCAGTTTGAGGCATCCCCATTTTCACTGCACTGTCACTGCGTGCTGGCCGCTTAAAGAATGCAGATTATGAAAGTTTTGGGGTTTGGTGTTTTTCTTTTTACCAGGAGACAACATTTTCCTTAAACCAGCCTTATTAAGGTGATATTTGAGGAAAGAAATAGGAATTTACATGGCTTTCAAAAATAAAAGCTAAAATATGCTTAATTGAATCAAGATACGCTGACAAGTGGATGAGGTTCAGCAATGTGTGATATCTGCTAGAGACACTGGGTGACAGACAATGGGAAACAGCGCTCAAGTGCCCGAGAGACATCTCGTACAACGGAAGACAAGCACTTGGCAGCATCTTCACTTTAACATGGCTCTGCGTACACTGATACTTAAGCAAACAGTTCAATTAACCGTGGTTGCCCTTCATCTGGTGGAACATTGTTAGTGTTATTTCCTGTTTAGTTAATCTCTAAATTTTATTCCAGATTCCCAGACCAATTAGGCGGACTGTCAAAACATTTGGCTCTAAAGTAAATCAAAGATTGTGAAGTGGCTTTTTGTGCTAATTTTTATTTCTAGGTCAAGCAGTTTTTTGCCCGGTTTTATTATTTTTGAGCCGTGTCTGAAGTCACCAGCTGGGACTGCAGGTCTATGCAGTGTCCATCAGAAACCGCTGTGAACCTTTAGGTTCCCGTTGGAAACAGCAACCACATTCTTAATCAAGCTTAGATTAAACCAAGGCAAGGGAAGCAGCCCTCGTTTTGCATTGGGAAGAGCTGGATTTTGCAATGAACTTGGCGGTGTACTCGGATCCTCAGGGGAACGGGCAGAATTTTAATTCCCTAGCAGTGCCTGGAACAGTCAATCCGTGGAGCAAGTGGAGGTCAGGTGTCAAGACAGGCAGCTGCCGAGAGACAAGGAAGAGAAATAATAGGAGGGAAGGAAAAAAGAGCCACCATCAAAGTGAACTGATTCACATATGAAGTTGTGAACTACATTACAACAGACGTACTGTCTGGAGGAACTAATTGCTCATGTGGTTGGGTAACTCTGGTCTACCTGAGACCTTCTTGACTCTGGAAGCTATTAAATAGAACAGAACTTGCTAAAAGCAGAGAACTTCAAAAACATGAGCTTTGCTTTGAGATAACTTTTTATTTTCTCTCTCCTTTCTCTCCCTCCCTTCCTTGAAGGAGACATTACCGATTTAGAGCAGATTTCACCAGCTTTTTGGCAATACAGGAGACTGTTCTGTAGTCTCAAGTGATTATTGTGAAGCTCTGCTGGTCTTTTCCTGAAAAGTCCAGAACCAGAGAAATTTCTTAACGTATTAAAAAAAGGAGATGATCTATGTGTTGTGCAAACTCTGAATCTGCTCCACAAAGCATTTTCTTTGTTATTAACACAGACATGACTCACTTCTTGTAATACAACATTTGACATTGATGGTGGTGCAATTAAAAATGGGTGAAGAAGGTCTGGCAAAAACAGCCGGCTTGAGAGCGCGTAGTGAGCAGAGTATACTTCTCTTTCAGTATTCAGAATAAAAAAGGGTAGGTAGCTTTGGAAGGAGTGGGGAATGGGAAAAAAAAACGGGTGTTGATCCATATGTGTGCTTTGGCTTAGTGGATGTACCACTCACACCTACAGAATTCCTCCGAAGCAAGGAAAACTCAACTCATGCAATTGTATGGGATTTCTGAAAGCGTAGCTCTTGTCATCAGTCATCTGAACTCACCTGGCTGATGATATAAATCTGGGAATGAAACTTTCAGCATCCGTATCTGACTGGAATCATTATGATGTAGCAAGAATTATTATTCTTAGGACACTTCTAGTTCTTCTGTGACATAATAGTGCTAAGTGCTCTCCTGAATGGCCATTTGTTGTAATTTTCTGGTCCAAAGATAGCTAGTAGGAATACCAGAATGAGAAAAGTAAGAGTGATACAGCAAAACGGAGAACGTCAAAGGCTTAAGGAAGTAATCCGGCACTAGACCACTGCTATGGACTGAGTTTGATTTCTTGCTGGTTTTTATATATAGCTGGAGTATGAAAATCCCAATAAACTCTCGGATACTCTTTGACATGAGGAAATCATTTTGTTTCATGGAGGTCAGTGAGTGCGTTGGGATTATGCCCAGTTCCTTCCAAAGGGGTGAATACACGACGGGACATTTTGCTGTGATTTTGAGGGCAAAATAGGAAAATTGACCTGAGGATTTTGGAGATAATTCCTATTCCTTACATTAATGATATGGTAGGTTGGTCTTGAACAAAGTTTGCCGGGAAGTTACAGGTTCTTAATTTTTTAAAAAGCTGCATTTATTTATGTGAGGGATATTTATTGAGTTTACAAGCAAAAAATATTAAATACACTTTAAACTTCCCTGGTTTTCAGTACATGTAGGCTGTGGAGATTATGGAAACTTTGTTGTACAATTGTAAACTGTACTGAATCAAGTAGTTGTGCTAGTTATCAGTACAAAAAGAAACAAAATAAATTAGAGTTTCAATGTGCCGAAGTCCATAACTCAACAAGGAAGACAGAAGTCAGGTTTTCTATTTTTTTCGTAGAAAACATGACGTGTGATTTCCTTTTAGCATCGAACATCTCTAGACACAGGTTGAGTGGATGATTTGCTAGTTGTTTGCTCTGTAAATAGTCCTTTTATTGAAGTGATCAAGTTCTCTTGACATGAAATCGGGAGACAAAACGAACGCCATGAGGTGGTTTTTCATAGTGCAAGTAAATACATTTTATGTGCATTTTTATCCC
Organism: Ardeotis arabs; assembly: GCA_011801015.1. NCBI lineage: Eukaryota > Metazoa > Chordata > Aves > Otidiformes > Otididae > Ardeotis > Ardeotis arabs. Next base: position 86,684 of record JAAGAY010133440.1, read on the forward strand.
TTCTACCTAACCTTGACAGCGCATTGAAATTCTATTAAAATTAGCTGGTACTGAAGCACATCACTTGTCTCAAAGAAGGATGAACATTCTGGATTTTGTATCTATTAGTAAGGTCGTGCATTGATACCCAGTTTAGATATCGAATCGATCTGATAATTCAGCCATTACAGCCAATGTATTGTTGTATCACATGTTGTGATCCAGTCCCAGGGGCGGAAAGGAAGTAGGACACACAATTCTGTACTATGAATAAAAAGGTAAAAGCTGAAATCTTGAGGCATGTGTGTGTAATACATATGGACCGTGGCCCACCAAAATGGGAAGAGAACAGAACAAGAGGAAGGGAAGCCAATAGATTGTATCCAGTCATCAGAAAAAAAAGCAAAGGACCTTGAGTCAATCGTGGGATCATTAACATTCAAACAGAGCAGACAGAACTTGGTTTCTTTTTTGTGATGAGATAATGTACACATAAGAAATAGAGATTTTTTTTTTTTAATTATTTTTTTGTTTGTTTGGTTGGTTGGTTTTTTTTAACTGAGACATTCCGGAAGAAATTCCTGAAGCACTGGGGAATTTAGATGTTTCTAGGTCTGGTATCCTCAGAATCAGCCGAAGGAATAGGTGGGGTAATTACCTTTATTCGTTCCATGCATCAGCAGACTTTCATCAGCAGGTGCTTAATGGTGCTATGTGCTCTTAATTATTGATCTTCCCATTTAAGTAATAAGACATGTGGAAGTGGGCAGTATTACCTGGTAATTGACCATACTGGAGGGCTGACAAGATGCAAAGAGTGTTTAACATATAGATAAGA
>JAAGAY010133440.1:92500-104235 GCA_011801015.1 Ardeotis arabs
CGTGTCCCATTTGCTTCCTTAGGTTGTACAAAACGTTTTGAAAGGTTGTTTGTTTCGGTTTTGGCCTTTTTTTTTTTTTTTCTTTCAAAAATATTAGATCCAGACTTCTCTGGTTTTCCTAGGAGACATAGCAGAAAACTGGAGACCTCTTGGGATTAAAAGTCTGAAGCTCAGACTGCTCAAAGGGAAAGAGGATCTTAGTTATAACATTTTTAGCCTTTCCGCCCTTTGTCTCTGTTTGTTAGTGCCAGCTCAGCACCACTCCTGCTTTGTGTCTCTCACATTCTGGGTCTTTGGTTAAGATGTGACGGTGTCTCGTTCCCTCTCTCTGATCCTCCAGAGAACTCCAGCAAACACAGATTTTGAACAAGCACCCTCCTCAGCCACCACATATATCTACAAACTCTTGGTCTTTTTTCAGATATGCACACACAAGAGACATCTCTCTCTATTGTTTGTTGCCTACATTTTGTGTCTAGCCCTAAACTTCTTGAGGGCGCTCCCCTTGAACTCCCTTTGTCTTACTTTCCCTAAAAGAAAGAGCAGAAAATAACATCTACTTACGACAAAGAGAAAGTGTAGTTTTATTTCTTTCATATATATTGAATGCAACAGGATGGCCTGACTGAGACATTTTAGAACATGCAAAAATTATTTCTTCTAATTATTTTTTTTTTTACTGAAGAGCTAGCGTGGTACTAAAGGGGCAGGCCCGTGTATTCTTTGGCGTGTGACAGTGCCGCGGGACCGCTCACTTTATGTACCTGCGCGTGTTCCCTGTGCAAGTAGTGACTTCAGGAAATCTGGTTAAATCAACTGAGAGGGCTCTTAGTGTCTGTCAGTGCTTGGAGAGGTCACAGCAGACACCCTTCCATCCCTGAAAAAGGAAAAGTTTTGTCATTTTTCTTAACTGTAGCTAGGTTGTGATTGTAGATAGTCAGACCATCTGATATTTTTTTCAAGGTTATCTAAACATACAAATTTTGAGGGAGCTGTAAAAGCTGATGAGGAGTTGAACAGTTGAATGCATTCAGCATCAAAGATACTTGAACCGTGACATTTCTAAAGCTTGCCTACATCTTTAGCCATGCCTAGTTTGACAACGCTACCTGTAATTTCTGTTCTAAAATACAAAGATGGGTCTGAGTATTTAACATAAAAAGCCAGTCTAACATCTGATCTGGCTCCTTTTCTGTAGCTAGACTTGCTTCCTGTGTGTCATCAAGAGACACAAGTGCTTGTGGCACAATTTCATGACCTCATACCTTACAGCTGGGCCTGGAGGATGCAGTTGTGCTCCTAGACAGCTTACGAGGTGCCAAAGTTTGTGTTTGTTCCTCTTTGTACTTTTCCTCGAGGCAAAAATCTTCTATGTGAAAATGAAAACGCATTGAAAACTAGAGTTAGGGCAGAGATGGCTGTGTGTATATATGGCTTTGTGTGTTTGAGCGTAAGAGGAGTCAGTGGTGTGCGGTGGGGCGCGGACAGTGGTCCTTTCTCTGCTTGATCGGGGTGGAGCATCCAGTGACTGTCTCAAATAACAGGGATTTGAAGCAAATCAGATAAGTACTTGGAATAAAATTTGTGTGGGTTACAAAAGAGGACTGCTTCCTGAGCAGCCTGGAGATCACCCCTTCTGGAACTGAAATAGGGTCACTGATCGTGAGAGCGTCCCGTGTCTGTCCCAGTAAGCAGTCAGGATTAGCTGTCACTCCTGACAGTCTTCCAGACCAGTAAAACCATTACAGGAAAAGCAGAACTGCAGAACTCTGTTTTTTCTCAACGTTTTTCTCAACCGTGTTATGATTCTCCCGTGAAAAATGTTTACTTTGAAATAGGAGCAGATTTTGGCAAATCCAAAGTTAACCAAAATCATTGTAACCATGTTTATAGCCAGAGTTTCTACAACAAATGCGGTTTGTTTAACTGTGGGCTTTGGCCCTTGGGCACAACAGTGCCCAGGTAAAGTCCCAAATCCCACTGGTAAGCACCACTTTGTTTGCCCTGCAGAGCCTTTGTCAGCCAGAGTCGCTGCTGGCCTTGTGCTCCCGACTTTTCCAGTCTTGACTGGTTTTTAACCATCCTCATGTTGTTCCTAGATTATGGTTAATGTATAAGCACCCAATCTGTATGCTTTGTCTCATGACTGTGTAGGTTACAGAAATATTCTCAACCCAGCGTTTTTCCCTCCCCCTTTCCTGTTGTGGTTCTGCTGTGAAATGCATCAAGAGAGTTTTGTCAGAGAGAAGCGCGATAAGGGAACCACTCAAGTTATTCTGGCAAAACGGAACAGCCGCTGTGAGGACGTTGCGAACACCAGTCGTGCCAGTTCGTTTCAGAAGCTGCGTATGCTGAAGCCTCCCGAGGCCGGGCCTTTCCTTTGAGACGGACACCTTCCCACTCGGTTCCATCCTTGTCGTTCTTCTCCCCCAAGAACGCCTCTTGGAGAGCTGCTGTTGATGTGTGGTGTCTGAAGGCGGTTTAATGGTAAACCAAACACATACAGATTTTAAAGCCTGTCTCCCAGTTACCGTGCTGGTACAGTATTTCTGTGCTGCTTGTGGCTGTTGCAGCGGGTTTTGTCTTTGCCGTGGGAGGTACAGGACAGTTTTAATTACCGTCAGTTACTTTCCGTTCTGGGCTGACCGTGTATAACGATTTTGAAGTGACTAATGCTAGGTGCCTTTCTGTATTAGCAGCATTTTCTTTTTCTGGCCTTTTCAACAGTGTCAAATCTTGTTTTACCCAGCTGTTGGCCAAGTTTTGATGGTCTGGGACTTAGGACAAGCGCACACATGTTTAGATGCTTTTCCCAAATATCATCCAAGTCTCTCAGGCCTGACAGATGGTTTGGCAGGACTAATTACATTTCCTGGGTTTGTCACAGCTTAGCGGTGTCCGTAAGTCTTTAACATGTGAGGGCTGTTCAGGAACCGATGGGGAGTAAGCCCGTTTCATTTTACGGCATACTAAGCAAGGGACTCCAAAGGAGAAACGATCAGAATTGCTTTTGTTCGTGTCATTTTAAAAGCCCAAACCTTACAATCAGAGGATAGCCAGCCCAGCTCAGCGTGAAGCCAGGTTGTTCAAGGAGAGCTTTTACTTTTTTTGTCGTTTTCCGTGAGGTATGGCCTCCCCAGGTCAGTAAGGGGTTTCTGTTCTCCCTCATGGTCACTGCTGCTCTCCTTTTGTTGTGGCTGACGTTTTAAGATGTCTCGAGTTTGTTTCCATGTGTCAGTGGATGTCAGCTATTAATGAGTTGTCTTTGAAAATCTCTGCTTAGATGAATAATGAGAATATCTGGCCTTGTATTGAGTAGGATATACTTACATGTGTACCCTTCAGCTGTAAAGTACTGGGGGGCAAAAAAAAAATCACTCGGGCTGTGTAAAGCTTCTTGCTGCTCGGGTAATAAAATTCTGTCTGTATTGGTCAGAGGAAATTGGGCTGAGCAGGCTGTTACCGTGTGTCTGACGTGGTTCCCTTACGTACGTGTTCACTGATCTGCTGCCGTCGCAGCGTTTTTAGACATTCCATATAGGTATGTATACAAATGAATAAAATGGAACTTTTAAATGTTTGACTATCAAAACCCAGAAGCATTTAAAACTTCTGATAGTGTTGCTTTCGTGATTGATGAATGTCCCACTCTATAAATCCTATCAGGAAGAACGGCTGTAGGAGTGAAAGGAGTCTGTTGTCTGTATTTCCTGGCCATCCTTTCACGAAACACACTCTCTTTTTCACGTGAAGAGATATCCCTAACTGTTTATTAGTTTGGATTAATTTTATAATATAACTTAATGTAGCCAGTAATTAGTGAAAATTCAGAGGAATCTATTTAATAGGAAATTTGGCATAGCAAAAGCCTGCTGCGGTGCGGATGGAGCTCCATAATTGCTTTGTTGTATTACGATACACAAAGTGCGGTTCTGAAGCAGTGAAGCTCTTGCTGCAAGTGAAATTGGTGCAAGAATAAAAAGTAATTTAGCACAAAGACTATTTCTTCGTAACAGCAGAGCGGTGAAAAAAGCCTCACATTCTGCAGCTCTTTGAAAGCATTATTTTGAGTGAAACAGGAGGGTTGCGTATATTTAGTCGAAAACTATTAATTATGCTGTTAATGCGACCTGTAGAGAGCCTGCTCACCAGATGGGATGGAGCTCATCCTTTTCCATTTGCCGTGTGCGGTGAGAGTTGGGATCTCCTTTGCCTCTCTGAGGCACTGCCGCACGGGCCGGAGGCGCAGGCAGCGACAATGCATGAATGAGCCAGAAACTCGTCTGCCTTCACCCCGCTGGCGTTTCCAGAGGCGCCATCAAACCGCAACACCTCCCCTGCTCAAAGAAAGGATGTGTCCTGGTTCCTGGCCCTGCTAATTCTTGTCTGTGATGAGAAAACTACAGGTGGTACAGAGTGATCACGGCCATCAATTCAGAGGAAGTCGGTGTCGCCGTGTGAGCTCCTGTGGCAGGCAGAGAGCAGCCTCCCGTGTGTCAGCCTGAGCGCTGGTCCCCACCGAGGTTCAGGAGAGCCTCCTGCTGCACTTACAAATAAATAAATCGGGATATTTCCATCTTCTCTCTCTTCTTGGCTTGCAACAGGAGCTCATGAATCAATCGTCAACAAGCCAACTTCTCAGCCAATTGTGGTAATGATGTATGTGGTTAACAGACCGTGATTCTTTCTCTTCTTTCTTTTCTCCCCTTTTTATTCATTATTATTTTTTCTTTCCTTTTTTCATAAGTAAGAAGGAGATAGTTTCTTGTCACAGCAAGCGGGAGGTGGGGGTCTGTTCGGTGGCACGTCCCACCCCCTGTACGCGAGCACGGGAGTGTGTATCTCGCTGCCCTGCCATGTGCTGGGTGGGAGGAAGTTTTTCCTAGCCGAGCGGCACGCAGCTCTGCCTGAGGGATTGAGAACATATTGCTCGGCAGGTGGGGCCCGCTCAGACGCATTTAGTGTTATTTCAGCATTGACAGCAAACATACATCACGCGGGCCCGTAATGCCAGCGTGCTCCACGGTAACCTGATCAAAAGGACTGCAACCTAGAAGCAGAACGCTCAGCCTTAGTACAATGTTTTGACCCAGTAACTGGTCCATGGGAAGTCAGGGCAGTGCCTTGCTGTCCGGAGAGACTGGACCATCTCTGTGTGGGTCTCCTTGGAGTGTGAGCCCTACTGATGCTCCCCTTTCCAACCCACTGGCTTTTTTTCCTTCTCCACAAGGCATGGCAAACCAGACCTAGCCAAGAAAACCCTAAATTTGTTGAGTCAGGAGGAAAGGTGTAGAGAAGCAATACATGCCATATTTTGCAAAGTATCCTGCAAACAAATTCCTTCTTCAATATGGAGTTTTCTAAAGGTAAAGGTTACAAAGTTAAAGAGCCTGCCCAGGTTCTGGTAAGTGCTCTGCACCCTCCATTCTGACTGTATGTAATGGGTGCATAAGTGAGAACTAATATCCTACTTTAAAAAGAAGAGAAACTGGGGAAAAATGAGCCAGCAGCAGCTGGAGGCTCACTGGGATGTACAACTGCCTGGTCTTTTCCAGGTGGCACAGCTGCAGAAGAGCTATTTTAGTCTGGGCAAAGCAACAAGAGTCAGTGTAGGGCTGGAGAAATCCGGACGTGAAAAGGTCCTTAGCAGAGGTAGGAACAGCTGAATGGTGGATTTTCTATCCAAGGGTCAGATTCCATTTCTTCATTACAAAGACTAAAATCTGACCTCTGTGGGTTTGGGAGTTTTTTTTTTTCTTCTGAGACTTACAGTATCTGACGTAAAAGAACCGCATAGATTAATTCCCAGCTTTCTAAGGCTTATTCAGTTCCTCAGCATATTGATTTCTCTATCTACAGATGTGTTCTAGGTACAGCTAGCAGCAGAAGTCAGTTTGGGCAATGCTGTTATGTACAACACAATGTGAACAAGCAGTGGCTGTTGGGTAGATCATTTTGTATTGGTGTAGATCCTACCAGATCAGCAGTAAGGTGGAGCACCTGGGAACATGCAAGTGCTCAAGGAGAACAGAAAATTTTATCTTTAAATTTGTCCAGAGACATTATTCTGTGATGAGGAATGATTGAGAAATGTCTCTGCTTTCTGTTTGGGTGTTTTGAATTGGCAACCGAGCGAGAATTAAAGAATGGGAAACGCTCCAGATGCCTCAGCTAACATGTGGAGAACTTCCTGTGGTCACTTCAGGAGTCTGTCTGATTTCATTGACGTAAGTAAGCAGAGGAGATGAAGCTTTGGTAACTCGTCGAGATGGATGAAACGCGTCAGGACACAGGCAGACAGACTTTTTTGTCATCCTCAAGCCTAATTTTAAGCTTGCGGTTACCTCAGGAGACTGATATTTCCTGAAGTCTGTACCGCAGTTCATTTGTGTATGTGTGCGTTTGTGTTGCAGAAACGATTGATTCTGTGAGCAATTGCCTGCTGGAGCCAAAAGCCACAACGTGCCAGGGTCAGAGCTGGCTCTGCCTGAGCACAGCTATGGCAGACGCCTCGGTTTGTTCTCCCGTTACCGTGCTTTTCAGGTATTCACGCCTGAACAGAAATCCAGCAATTACACGGTGAGGAGGAGGCAGGTCCCCCCTGCCCCGTCTGACTTTCGGTGGAAGGTGTCGCAGGCAGCAGTCTGGTGCTTCACTGGGTTTCTCCAGACGGGGCCGGGAGGGCTCAGCAGCAGCTTGCTGAAGCTGCCCTGTAAATCCAGCTGATTTCCTGGGGCTGTGTCCCGCGGATGGAGCGGTACGGGTGCACCAGGTCCATTCAGCGCAGCCACAGGTGTCCCCGCCGTGGGCACCTGTCCCGTCTGGCAGCAGTGATGGCTAGTTGTTCATTAGCTCGCTTCCCACCTGTAAAAACTCCTGAAAAATGCCAGCCTGGCATTTTGGTGCTTCAGCAGAGTCAGGCCGTACCAGGCTTGCGTGCTTGGAAAAGCGTGTCAGACCTGTCTGCAGCTGCACCAGTAAACTGCTGGTTTGTTTGCGTCTTTGTTTCTGCAGATTCTCAGGCGCTGTGAGGAGCTGTCATTTTGCTTGCAGAACGATACTAATTTAAAAATAGGAAGTCTGCTAAAGTATTAATGATACCAGATGTGGCTGTTAGGTTTTTTTCCTTTACCTGTCATGTACGATAGCGGTGAATGTTATTCTCCCAACTTCTGCGCTGAGACAGGGAGAAATCTCTGAGAGAATCAAGATTTCTTCCTTTGTAATATTGTCATAAACTGCATTTCTTTGGGCAGAGAGGGTGAGTTGTTTTGTTTTGAAAGAGCATCACTTAATCAGTGCTGTACAACCATATTGCACCTCGTTTTCCTCACGGAGCTAAAACAGCTACGGGCATGGAGAATGAGGAGGTCTGACTGCCTTAGATCAGTGTCCTGCGCTGTTCACCTGTCTTCTCCTCTCTCTGCCCATGCACACGTTGTGCCGAGCAAATGACACATCCTGTATTTTACAATTAGCTGATGGGTCAGCTGTCTCTTAAACGGGCTGAGCTCTATCTCCCTTTCCTGTGCTGGAGTTACTGATTTGCCTAAAACTTCTCATAACTTGATGGTTTTTAGATCTATATAAAATTTAATTGAAAGGGAACAAGGGGTTTGGAAATTACGAAGGCTAGGTGGACTAGCAGCCTATTGGCATAAGACTTGTTTTCATAGAAAGCAAGGCAAAAAAAAAAAATTAAATAAAACTATATGTCTCAGCAGTGTGATTTCTGCCACGCAGATATGAGATAACAAAGGCACCAGCTTCCACTTTATCCATGAAGGACTGGTGAAAAAATTACTATTTCAGGTTAATAGTATTTCACAGATGCTTTGTAGGCTGCCTGAGTGAGTGTGCAAGGCACGAGACCATGGATAATCAAGCCTTTTGTTCTCCTGTGCTGCTGTGTGGCAGTTGCCAGTGCTGTGTAATATTATTCATACAGGAAAATCAGATAAAGTAGGATTGAAAGGGAAAAGCTAGTGGTGTCCCTGGCTTTTACATCCAAACAAAGAGTTGGGAAGGCCCCCCAGAACGTGTGTGCTACAGGTATGATCCTGTCCCCGATGTTCTCAAGGTAAGATCACGTAACAGTTCTGAAGTGTAAAATTGCTATGTTCGGTTTTATCTGCCTGAGTAACCATTTGTACTGCACATGGCGGCAATTTATAACTCCACGGCAAACATCAGGAATGAACTTTGAGCCCTGGTTCCTAAAGAGCAGGGGCTTGGTGGGATAGCAGAAGTTTTCCCATTTTTTCAGCAGATGGACTCCTGTAAGCTTTTACTAATGGAATTAGGGACCCCAGTAGAGTAAAAGAAACCAAATCCATTTTTACAGACCCTCGTAGGAGGAGTATGTGAATCCCTTGGGTTCACAGACCGCAGATTGAAAGCACCAAGCTAAAGAAAAAGTTCTGTTAGCGGTGTAGGAAATAATGACTGACAGCACGGCCGTCCCGATCCCGTGCGTTTGTGAGCAGGGGCACACCATACGTATGTTATTTAGGAAGCTGGGATTGATTTAAAAACACTGTTTCTTAGGCTTAATTGAGATTTCTTAGAGGCCTGTTTTTGCACATATAAAGGATCATTACCAGGAAATCATAGTTTAGGGTGTTTATCTAGTGAGTTATGAAAATACCAGATAATAAGACTAATGACTCAACATAGCATTTTCCAAATCATGAAGTAATCTTTGGATTTTCCAAGATTATTATTATATTAGCTGCACTTTTTAGTCTGTCAGAAAAGAAAAATTAAAAGCCTGTATTTTCCCATTAACATTCGGAGAACATCTGTTGCGTATTGTAAATAACATACTTATAAAGCAAACTGATAATAACTACTCAGACTATTTGCCTGTTCTGGCTGTAGTGTTCAGCGCCATACGATATGTTACATACTGCACTCCTTATTTGGCCTAGAATAAAATGGAATTCTTCTAATAGTACCAGTCAATTACACGTAAAATAATCCAAATAGTTTGCAAAAGCTCTTAACTCTAAAAATATACACTTCAGGTTGTGTTAATGAGGAACAATAATGATAGACCAGCCTAGAGAGAAATAAATTGGTAGAACTTTGCATTTGCAGCTCTGAGATTGTGTTGTGGTTCAAGCGGTTAAAACTGGGAGGGATGAAAGAGTTTTAAAAATTGCTTTTCCTCAGAATCTCTCTCAAAATGCGTACCAACCCTAGGATAAACCAGTTCTGAATGCTAATCAGACCAATGGGAAAATAACCCCACGGAGTTCTCCTTTGAAATTCCACCCCTAAAGTGCTATACTTCTTCCTCCTGAAGTTTCTAACTCAGTTTTATAGATTGAAGGTGTAGATTAGATTTTTTAATTAATTTTTTTTTTTTTTTTTTTTTCCCCCGCTTCCTGGGAGGCTGTAGCCACAATTAACCTGGCAGTGCTTTGAAGCTGAACTTTTGCTAACATTACCTTGTTTAACTGCTAAAATAAACATGGTCTTATTGCGGTAATACGAGTAGCACGGTGAATGCAGAACAACTTCACAATTTTCACAATTATGTCAATCTCAAATTGTCATAACTCTGACAAGAATAAGGCCCGTGCTGTTGGAAGATTTTGGCAGGGTGGAGCGTGTGTGATGTACGTTGGCACCAACTATTCCCTAGGAGCCGAGGGTCGGGAGCTGTGACTGACCAGGGGTGCGTGCTGTAGGTAGGAGCCTGTTCTCCTAACAGCCTCTTTCCCCGCTGAAGTCGCCTAAGACAGACAGAATTGTGTCCGTAACCACGTATGAGTAGAAGAGAAGTCAATCTCCTTCCTTCCCAATAAAGAGGAGGAAGAATAGTTATGAAAGGATAACTTTGTCTTTTCTAATTGCATACCAAAAGCGCTTGAGTTTCTGGGTGTGTCCCTCGTCTCTTGCATATCTAGTTTGCCTTACTTCTGCTTCGTCCTCTCTGTATTTAATGATTTCTCCGTTCCCCTCTATGCCATTTTGCGTTGCAGATGCCCTATTGATGCTTGCTGGTACGTAAAGGCCTGAACCTTACATCATTTCACCTTGACATATCCTTAGTAAAGAAGAGCAGAAGGGAGGAGAGTGGCAGTTGGCTAGAAAAGATTTGTCTTCTAGAGCAGCAGTAGCACAAATGCCATCTGTTACAGTTATCCGTAATATCTGAATCAGAACAAGAGTCGTTAAAATGCCTTAAAGCGTGCATATCTCAGAGCTGCTAGAACATGATTAAGTACATGGACGAAATACTTTTCCAGAAGTCAGACGTCAGTGTTTCTGAATAATATATTGAAGGTTTTCCTGGCAGTCCCACTCTTTCGAACCCCAGTAGTTCCAGATTCACAGTCCCTTTAGTTAGTTGACTCTTTCCTGTGGCTTAATGGACCATGGCTGAATTCCCAACTAATCCAATTTTTTTTATACCATAGTCCATGTCACCGACACCTACCTTGGCATGACAAAACAAAAAATGAACTAATTAGTGTGAACATTTGAACCTCTCCTCCCTCTCTCATGCACAGAGATTTCAGGGGAAGTAAAGTATAGATCAGACTGAAAATGTCTGATTTTCTGGGTACTTCCACTGTTGTCTTCAGACTAAAACTGAGGAGACCCCTGGCTCTGTGTACACAGATAAATCAGTCCTCAAAATCCGTATCTGCACATTGCTTGCTAAGGTCTTTCATTGCAAGACCATTTGTTAAGTAATTAAGATTTGATGTCCGCCTTGTAGCGGTTTGCAAGGTTTTTTGAATTGTGCACCCCTAAAAATGTTCTTTTGAAGTGTAGAGTTATCTAGTAAATTTAAAGCTAGCCACTCGTGTTTGCTATTCTTCCTGATGTAGTAGATCTCTCTTGGAGAACATTTGTGGGATTTCAGGATTCAACAAACCACATGTTGGAAACTGCTGTGTTACAGTATGTGATGGAATAAGGAACAATCCTCTTCCATAGATGGGCAAAGGCGAGCCCGTGCACGCAGACGTACTTCAGTGGAATGAACTGCTTGAGAGCTCGACCTGAATTGTAGGGCTCAGTGTTTGCGTACTACTGAAAGGAGTCTCTGAAAACCGTGGTTGTGTGTAAATACAGGTGCATATTTGTCAAAAAAGCAAATGTGAAAATAGAATGTAGGCGCTTAATGAGATCTCAGTTTGGCCGCAGCGTTGTGAGATGGTGTTTAATAGACCATAGAGTCGGTGGATCCGTTTCCTCTGTCCGCTGTCACTGGAAGGTGCGGTCAGCTTTGTAATGGCACTGGAAGGAGCTGACGCGCTGCTGTGCTGGGCTGCGGACGGAGTAAATCCCTGTGTTTTCCGAAGGCTCAAGGTCCTTGTCTCTTCCCCCTCACCTAAAACTGTAGTGATGAGTGTGTAGGGTTAATGTCTAGTTTTAAAAAATGCATATTGTTTTCCAGCAATAGGAAATTATAAACCTGTTCAGCCAACATGAATACATTTTACTTTAAAAAAATATGCTGAAAGTGGCATTGTGTGCCATTAAAATCTACATCATGTGCCAAGACAAGCAATTGATGTTCTCCTATAAAATACAGTAAACACCTCCTCCCTGCCCTTCCTTGGCTGTCAATCAGGTTTCAGAATCATGAAATTTTACAGTATTACTGGTTAGAAGGGCTCCCCACTGGGAGCAGATGCCATCTCTGTCTTCATAGACTCTGAGAAAGTCCTGACATGTTTCAATGGCGCTCATACGTGGAAGTCTGTGAAATGGAA
>JAAGAY010133441.1:0-29338 GCA_011801015.1 Ardeotis arabs
TTTTTTATTTTCATAGCTTGTCCCACTGGTTTTTGGGGCCCTGATTGCTTTCATTCATGCAACTGCCACAACGGAGCAATGTGCAGCCCTTACGATGGAGAATGTAGATGTGCTCATGGTTGGACGGGGCTCTACTGCACTCAGCGTAAGCCTTTCCCAGACACTGTTGTGCCAGGGAATCTGTCAAAGTATGTGCTGCTACCTCGTGTCTCTTCCAAGCATTGCAGTCTTCCCTCTTAAACCGCCGGCTTCTTAATTGTCATAACTTCACATCACCCCAAAGAAAATAGTCCTGACGCTTTTCAACGTTTTTTATGCGTTTGCACTCGACACAGGAGGGACCAGTCACTGAGATTATTGATTCATTGTCAGAATTTGCACAGTCTGTCCCCCTGCTTGTTAAAGCCCCAGTATATGTGGTCTGATTTAGGAAAATGTTTGATATTCCTCATCCTACTAGCGCCAAATTATCAGCACTGTACGAAAGAGAAGATCAAATTTTGGTGAGCCTTTTAAGAAGGTTCTTTCACTTGCAAGCAATTGATTGATCTCTGGCATTTTAGAGAGTTTCTGTTTAGCCGTCTTCTTTCACATCTTGAAAATGTAGTTTGTGTAGATGGGTCAAGTTTTCATTCTTCTGCAACACTTAAGAGGCAATTCTGTAAGATATGAGAAACACTACTTCAAGAAAATTAGCTGTCATAGTATCTCTGCGTTTAGATGATCAAATAAATGTTACTATAAATATACAGAGGCTGGAAATCCATAGATTTACAGGCCTACGTATTTTGTGCTGATAACGCATCTGAGTCTGCGTTTCAGCTTATTCCTTAGCCTTTCCTTATTCTGATTCCTGAAAGGTTGCCCAGCTGCGTTTTACGGAAAAAACTGTGCCAATGTTTGTCAGTGTCAGAACGGGGCGGACTGTGACCACATCACCGGCCAGTGCACCTGCAGGACTGGATTTACAGGCAAACAATGCGAGCAAAGTAAGTGGCAGCATGACTTCATGTTTCTGTTTCTCCGGGGAGGAGTGTATTTCAGAATTCTTTGCAGAAATAGGCTCTTAAACGAGGTGTTGATGTCAGCAAGACAGTAACCCCAGGCACCTTATGTAATCCATAGGGAGGAGAAGGCATCTTTGGAAAGCTGGACAGTCTGTTGAAGCGTACAGAAATGTAGTGAATCCTCTGCAAATGAGGCCTTTCCATTCCCAGCCTACAGTTAGGTGAGATAAAAGCAAGTCACTGCACTCAGTCCTGACTGGAGGTAGCCTTCCTGAACAGCTTGTACCTAATTAACAGAAGAACACAAGCTGCACCATGCCTTGCTGATGTTGTTGAAAGCATCGGGTTTCCCTAGGCACAAAGCAAGACAGAAGTGTTAAAAGAAAGAAGTCCTTTTTGCTCCCTGCCTTCCAAGGAATATCAGGACTTTCTTGAATAAGTTAAGCTGTAGATGTGGATCAAATAAAGATTCGCCTTTACAACGAAAAAAAAGGAAAAAAAAGTTGCTTGCCATTTTTGGAAGGCTCTGTGTTTGCCTTGAGTAGTGAGCAGGTGTTTAACAATGAACTTCAATTACCTGGCAAGGGTGCTGGCATATCTTACCAAAGTTGTTGTCAATGTCTTGCTGGCATGTTTAGCACGTCGTGCCAAACGGCTTCCTTTAAGAATGAAGAATTGGAGGTGCTGTAGTTGAATAATTACTTGTTTGTCCAGTAGAGTAAATCAAAAGAAAATTCTCACATAATTACTAGATTTCTAAATGCAGGGTGAAGTCCATCTCTCGCCTTACCAAGGCATTCATTCCACAGGATTTTGTTCCCTTTTTTTGGCAGTAAGGTAATACAGTAACATTCCTGCTAGATTTGCAAGTGAAAGCTTCTTAACTGTAGCTTACTCTGTGGATCTTTATGAAAGTATTTGTACATATAACTAAATTTAGTAAAATATTTTCTTTTTGCTCATACTTGCGTTCAGCAAAGCCTGTGTCTCAGGACCAAATTTCCATGCCCGTGTGAGGATTACATATGGCACCACTGTAACTCTGCAAGTGGCCATCTTACTGTGAACTTGCGTACACCTGTACTGCAACCATCAATAAAACAGGGAACTAAAAAGTTCCAGAGTAGAACTGCATCATAGCAGATTTTGTACAAGCAGTTATGTTTATAATTTGACCTCTGTACAAAGCCTGAGGCTTTCTTTTCCATCCAAACTACAAATGGATTTATTTGTCTGGTTTTTTACTATTTAATCTAAAAGTATCTCTTCATTAAGACTCCTGCCTTCTCAAAATCCTGCTGAATGGGCAGTCACACGGCATTGCAGATGAAATGCAGACCTCGTTTCTGTGGTGCAGTCCAAAAATTTAGACCATATTCATTTTAAGTAGGCTGCAGGTTAATATCAGAATGAAGATTAATTGTAATCATTTTATTTTTCCTTGTTTGGGGACCTGCAGATGAAAGAAAGAGATACAACTTTAATACTCACTGCAAATCATTACGCAGATACTGGCTGCTGTTTGTTATTTAATATTAAATCATGGCTACTAGAAGTTACTCTGAGACTGACATTGGGAACGTGTCATCACACTACGCGAAACATTTGCAGCGACACACAAGAAGTCTCATCTTAAAAGAAACAATATCTGTTCCAAGTGTGCATGCATTCAGTAATGTGTCTTCTGCACAGAAATAAGTAGGATGTGACAGAAGTTGTTTCTTTCAATTTATTATTGAATAGTGCCTCAAGAATTACAGGAAGTTGCCTACAGATTTATTGTAATAGCCCATCATGGTAATTGTGTGAATAAATTTCTCAGCTGGACATTTGATCATTTTGTCTTTGATAGAAATACAAAGACAGGAGAGAAATTCCTTCGGTGTTAGGAATCCTAATACAGAAACAGAGCAAATCAAACCATTCAGATGCTCAATTCCATAATTCCACCTACAATGTCATATTCATCTTCTGGCACTAGTAGGGATAAGTATGAAAGCATGAGGGATTTGTTTGGTAAAAGTCTATTGTGTTCATAGAAAGGTACATTAAAAATTTTCTTTGCAACTACTTTCATGAAAAAAAAAAATACGCAGAGTTGGTGGAGAATGCTGTGCCCTTTCATTATGTTTACAGCTTCTGAGCTCATGCCCTGTTGAATTCTGTACGCTTGTAATACGTATCAAGCCTTTTAAAGTCTCTGTATGTATTATTGGTTTCATCTTTGGGAAGTCTTGTATGACTTTTCCAGAAAATTATAGCTTAATAAGTAATACTGCAAATTGTACATGAAATACATTTATCTCCTGCTTTAAAAAAATCTCACACCAGGGTGTTATCCTAGAGACACAGAACCAGGGAGACTTTTCTAATGAATTTTCCACGACAAGCATTTCACCCATTCCCAAAACCAGTAGAATTCTTTCCAGTCTCTTTCTTTGGCTTCCCAGAGTGCTCACCAGGAACCTTTGGTTATGGTTGCAAACAACTGTGTGAATGCATGAACAACGCTACGTGTGACCACGTCACAGGTACTTGCTACTGCAGCCCGGGCTTCAAAGGAATCCGATGTGATCAAGGTACAGTGAAATTCTATCTGTAAAATATCTGTCTCCCTCTCTTTTTCTCCCTCCAGTGATGTATTTGCTTTAAAAAAAAAAAATTCAAAAATGAAATGCATGATTCAATTTACAGTGTGTTATGAATTACTTTTAACAGCGGCCCTTATGATGGAAGAATTAAACCCCTATACTAAAATTAGCCCTGCTCTTGGATCAGAGAGGCACTCAGTGGGAGCAATCATTGGAATTATTATTCTCCTTCTAATTATTATGGTCTTGCTGGCACTGTTTGTGTGGTATCGACGGAAACAGAAGGAGAAGGGCCATGACATGCCAAGTGTATCTTACACTCCAGCCATGAGGATGACTAATACAGATTACTCACTTTCTGGTAAGGGTCTTTTTATGTTAATCAAACAGAGCCTCGTATTCCTGTATGTTGGGGAAATAGAAGCTTCTGTGATGTATAACATGTGTTATTGAACCTCAAAAATAATGACACTTCTGCTCTTCCCCTGAATACCGTGATCTTTTAACACTTAACAGGGATAGGAAAGCAAATACAACTTAAAACTGATTTAAGCTGCTTTATATATGAAAGTTTACTTAGCATGATACAGGATATACCTAGGCAGGAAATACGCTGCATGGAATACATCGACTCCTTTTTTTTAATTGGCTCCATTCCTATTGCAGTGCAGAGAATTTTTCCCTTTGTGAAACCTGCAGAAGATTACTTTTTTCTTGAGGAATGGGATTGATTGGGTCCACCAGAAGGTTTTATTTTTGTCTGTGTTGCAGTTTGTGATTTGAGGTGTCCTATTCATCATCACTTTCTTCTGTGTGCAGACCGGTCCTTGTTGTCTAGACAGCTGGTGTGAGTTTTCTCCACAGGGGCTGATGAAAGCAGGAGAGAGGAAGAGGAAGGCTCTTTAAGATCAAAATAACATCATGCTGACATCACATTTACTGCTTCTTTCTGTCTTCTGCTACCGCTATGGAGGACAGCTTTTCTTGGCAGCTTGGCTAAGCTTTGGAGGATGTGCTGTCCTTTTTAACGCAGTCATTCTTCTTCGTTCCTCTATGGCCAATATCAGATAGGATGCCAGATAGGAAATGGCTTTACTTCCTTCTTGTTTCCTCTGGTCTCTCTTTAGTGGGGATCTCCTCAGATTTTGCTGCCCTCAAACTGCACTTTGCTTCTTCATTTCCCTTCAGGTGGCTGAAACTGTAAGTCCAAGTAAATACAAGCTCCTGAAACAGGCAGAGCGTGGCCTAGCAGCTCTGCTTTACTGCTCCTGCATTGCCTTTTTCTTTCTGCTTTCTAGTCTAAATGCACAAGGCCCAGCCGCTTGTTGCTGTCTCTGACCTGGCTTCTGTGCTGCCTCGGCGTGGTATGGCCGGAAGCTTTGTTCTGGATTTCCCTGCCTGGGATGCACCTGGAAGGAGCCTCTGCCACCAAGCCAACGATATTACTGCCTGGCTCCAGCTGGGACTTAATCAAGGAGCTCCTCTCATGGCACCGTGACTTCTGTCCTCATATCAGGGCCATGGTTTCCTGCAATGGCATTTCAAACATCAGGGCTGTCTGCTGAAGACCATTGACTAAGCGTATGTTTAGACCACTCAGGCCTATACTAGAGCATTCCTTCTTCTGATACCTACAAGATGGGGGAAAAAGAAAATCAGCCTTGGGCCTCCTCCCATTGCCTCTTATTTTTGAATTTTAGCTTTGCAGGCTCTTGCTTAAGCTGCCCGTTGGGGTAAGAAATGTATGAAAGTGTTGCCAGAGAAGGCTCGTCTGATCCTTGGCTAGTTGCCAGCGCAATTTGGCCTGAAATTTGTCATTTCAACATCATTTGAAGAGCCAGACCGTGAACGTGCAAACGACAACTGTGGCACACCTCAGCAGCAGCGAGGCTCTGAGTTCCGAGAGAGCGGATCACAGCCACTGCATGGAAAAATGTGCTGAACTTTTCAGCGATCCGTTTCTTTCATATTGGCACTTTATCCATTTATTTACAAAGCCTGCTACACCTCATTTATTTCTGTGCTTTTCTACTTAATGTATGTGTAACCCAGCACGCTTAAGAGGCACAACTTAGACATTTCAAGATGAGGAGAGGAATATTGCTGAGGTTGGGAGCTCCTGACTGGAGTAATTCAGCTTCTTGTTTCAGACAAGGGAACAAAAATCCCTCGGTTGTTTTTTCTCCATATTTTACAATGAATGGAGACTGCCCAATCGACCTGATAGTATCCCAGGCTGACACTCTGCTAGAAGTCTGAAAAAAAGGCCAATGCTGAGAAAGGATACTCTCATCCTTTGAAGTTAACATAGACAGATGACTTTTCCTCCTCAACCACAGAGAGAAAGCCGTTACATAGGAGGTGGTAGCCCAGGACTATTCTTGCCGGCGATGTCTTTGTGGGCATTGCATCTCCCTGTACAACGTTCTTCGCATTCCTTCCAGGAGCCGCCACCTATCCCAGAGCTCCTGGTGCCACAAGATACTTAAGTACTTGAAAAAAAATATTTTGGGGATGGCCTGAATTCTTGGGTACATCGTAAATATCTGAGGAACCACATCCCTCAGCTGCATTGATCCTGGGATGTCTTCTGGTCCTTGGGCAATGACAATGAATTTAATTCTTGCCCTTGTGGCATCACTGCTCTGTGTCAGCTCAGTTTGTAAAATCCCTGAAGTACCAGGTCCCTGCAATCCCGAACAGCACCAGAGCAGTGGTGGTGTATGGACTTCTCTAGAAAGAAATTGGATAATGTTTCCTTCCTGATCATCTCAGTCAGCGACGGGGACGCAGACATTGGGCCTTTTCTTTCTTCTTTCTTTTTTGCTGCAGTCTTTATAGCAATAGAAAGTTTATCACTTGGGAAGCTGCAGCTGAGGGAGGTCAGCTGTCTCTTTCTGGAGGTCACATGAACAGTTTTCTTCCTGCCTCCCCATTGAAAAGCTCTGCTATCTGAGCTTGCAGAGGAAGACTAAGATAGAAATCACGCTGCCAGTCTTCATCTCATTATAAATTGCCTGCAGGTATCAGCATTGTTTTGGACTTTGTTGTAGAAGGGCATTTACAAGTTCTAGACAAGGGCTTCTGAAAGCTCCCAGCCAAATTCCAACTGTCCTCCAGTACGTTCTCCTACTGAAACCTTCTGCCCATCAGTAACCTTCCCAGCTTTGGCCTTACCAGGGCTGTTTTCAGCCTCTCACTTCCACAGAGCGGGAAGACGGCAGAAGGTGCTGACGTGTGTCTGCCCCAGCAGGGAATGAGGAGATGGATACGGAGACAAGATCACAGATAGGAAGCAGAGACTCACAGCACGGTTGGGTGGCAAGAACAACACGTGGATATGAGTGCGTGTGTGCATTTGTGCGTTGCGGAGGATGCTGAAGGATAGTAGCAGTGTCACATAGAGGTAACAGGGATCTCAGCCTTCACCTGGAGTTTTGTGTGTGGATTAAGGGCAGAATACTGTGCAGACGTACTTGTCCAATGAATATAATCCCATGTAAACCCGTGAACTTTGGCAGGAATTCCACCTGAACAGCGACTGCAGTATCCAGCCCTTTATAGGTCACAACATTACGGCTCACCTGAACCACCACTGTTGTTACTTCCCTTGTTCACTCTTGTCAGGGGCTGGTGTTGATTCTGAATACAGTCACACAATGCAGATCCCTGGCTCCTGGAGGCAGTAATTTCTTCCAGCCCGTTAATTTATTTCTGGAGGATGTTTTTGGTCTTTACGTCTTCAGCTCTTCTGATGCTGATAATCCGTGCATATGTGTGGGAGAGATTATAAGGAAGAGGAACCCCCTGGGCAGCCCTTAGACTCTCTCGCGTTTGTAGATGCAGGACGTGGCAGCAAAACACACGCTCTGCCCAGCAGTCAGTGGGAAAGAAACCACCCATACTGGGAGAGCTCAACCGCAGCACATAGATCTGAGAGCAGACGTTCCCAAATAAGCCTGGAATCAAAATGGTGCTCCCCAGCATGGGAACAGTACATGGCATCCAACAAAGGACTTTAAAGCACGGGTTGTTCAATTCAAGGAGATGGAGACAGAAGAGAAAACTGTGCAGTAGTGCTGGAGAGCAGCAGAGATTTCTTTTCAGGGCTTTCGCAAAGGCTTGGCTATGGGCAGAAGTGATGCTTGAGGTCTTTCTGAGGTCTTAACGAACTTCCTGGTACGTGTGAATCCTATGCTGAGAGCCAAAACCTAAGCAAAGCTCAATACAAACAGAGCGTCATGGATCCTGCAGCCTAGATGAGACCTTTACAGAAATGATCCTGCAGATGATGTGTAGTAGGAGGTGGCAGAGTGAACCCCCCTGCTTGGAGTCCTCAGCCACCCCAGTGACACTCTGGATGGGTGGAGAACATCCACACAAAAGGAAGAAAACAGTTCTGGTTTGTAGCTTGAGACACCTAGGTTTGTATTTACTGCAGAGTGTTTGCTTCTTGGCTTGTTCCCTTTTTTCGCGGCTGGCCTTGTGCCTGTTTCCACGCTGCGCTGTCCTGCTGCCGCTGCGGGATGGGGACCAGTACTCTTGGCGTCACCTCGCAGCCCTGGCTCGGAGCAGCCGCTCACTCTTTCAAGTGGCAGAGCGTTCTGGCCTCCGTCCACACCTCCTGGGTCTTTGCTGGAGTGCGGCCTCAGGCTTGCGGGGCTCTGCCGTCATGGATCCCCTCACAGGGCTGATCTCCCCACGTTAATGTTAACATAACCATGGGGTGGTTTTTTTTGTTTTGTTTTAATTTAAATCATTCCCTTTCTTTTAGGCATTCGAGTCTTTGCTTACTGTTCAGAGCAGAATAAAATTCTCATCTTTGGGAAGAGAGGGTTTTTGTGGGTTGTCGGTTGGTTGTTTTTTGGTTTTTTTTTTAAATGGGATAGCATTAGATTTGAATTTGATGTATTTCTAGCCATGAGTTATAAGAGCTTCATGAATAAATGTGTAGAAAATGGACTGTGCTATCAAGGTAAATCAGCCTGGGTGGGTACTTAAGTATCGACCAAATGGAACTGTGGAGAACGAGTAATTCTGAGTGTATGGTGCTGCATGCAATGAAGGAGGAAAAGATTTTTGGTGATGCAGACTTGTGTACGAGCTCAGGTCCGTTAATTCAGCACAGCGTTAAGTAGTTGGACAGTCTGGTAGGCTTTTCCTTCAGCTCTTTTTGGGTGCACGAAACAAGCCACGGCCAGATGAGCTGGGTGTGAACTCATGATGTGTCAGTAGGCACCGGTACGTGCCCCCTTAGCTCGCAGCAAGGGCAGCGCAGCGTGCCCCCACTCCTTCGGCTGCTCCTTCTCGCCCGCAGCTGGGCGAGGGCATGGCAGGTACGGGAAGGGGGAGGGCAGAGCCGAGAGCTGGTGTGACTCAGCCATCAACTCTCACCACAGAGCAGAAAGAGAGGGATTCAGGTGTCTGTATTTAACCGGGATGGCAGGCTGTGAGGAGGGGGGATGCGCTCTGCTCCCCTGCTGAGCTGCCAGTTCCCCATTCGCAGGTTCAAGGCTGTGTTTGTGATGGGCACAGACCGCTGGCTTTGTGTTCCAGCCCCAGTTCTCATCTGCAGACCCCGAGAGAGATCTGTTTCTTGTTAATTCTATTGCAAATATCACAGAGAGATCGTTACAGGAGATGGCAAAGTCCCGGCAGCCTGGCTGCTGTGGTGGGCAGTGGCTGTCTAAAAGATGTTTAATGCAAAGACTTTAGTTCTGCAATCGCATCCTGATGGGCGAGAATTTGTTAGCAATAACCTCAGAAAACAGCTAAACTAAAAGGCTCTGCACTTGCTACAAAATAGAGCTGACCTCAAAAATTGCCCTGCGTGTTTCAGCAGAAAATAAACGCTTGGTCAGTACGCACGTGCGTGTGCAGCTTCCTCTCTCAGCTGCGCGCCACAGCACTTACATAATCGACACCCTGCAGATAAAGCCACTTATTTGAAACAGGCTATTTTGCAGTAAATTAAACTGAATCGAGATCTCCACAAGATGTCAGCAAAGCAAAGTGCATCTTCCCGGGAATGCAAACCAGAGGGCCAGGGCGATGGAAAATGGTGACCCGTGCCCTGCTCCCACCCGCAGCGCCAGCTGGGTCCCGGCCCTTCCTCACCCACCTGCTGCCAGCCTCCGTGAGCAATCGCCGGTGACAGGGACAAACTGCATCCCAGCTTTTCACTGCCCTTTCCTTGTGGAGGTGTTTCCTACAACTAACCTTTCTGCCTAGACCTTAAGCCCATGTTTTTTTAAAACTAACCCATTCATTTACTTCTTACAGGGCTTGGCTGTTCAAATGATGCTGCCTCAGATTAAACTTTTCATCCTTTCTTTTGATGGTACTTTGAAATATTTATCAATTTGTTATTAAGCTGGAACCAGCCTGGGATTGATGTTTTCATTAGAACTGCCAGTATCAATATGATGTCTTTCTTGGCAAATTATTTTGTTTGGTAAACGCGTTCCTAGGTTAAAGTGAGGAAACAGATAAAATGTCTCTAAGCATGACAATGTGACTGCCCAAGTTTGCCTTTCAGTGCTGCTTTTCTTTTTTCCTAAGCCTTTGCACAAAATGTTTTGGACTCCTTGGTTATAGCACCTTGATTCCTAACATTAACTACCTTTTTGGTAACAAAAAAAAAGTTGTAATTAGTTGTTTCATAACTCCGAGGGTTATTCTCACCAGTAGCTCTTACATGAGTTTAAACTAAAGAAGAGACTGTGCATTTCCTGAGTTTTGCGTTTCTCCCCTTACCTGCAAAGCAGCTGGACTGTCAGGAATTACCTTTTTAAGATCTTCAAAAAAATAACACTGTATTAATTAAATGTTTTGCTTTTTTTATCTTACACTTAATGCTGATAGTCAAGAGCTTCACACCATGATAACGCAGGGAAGATTTTATCTGGAGATGTTTTTATAACACCCAGTACTCTAACAAAGTTTTCTGAACTAGATAGTCTCTAGCATGTTTTCAGTTTCTTAAGAATCGTTATGGCTTCCAAAGTATTTTGTGATGACTTGTTTTCTTCCCAGATGTATCTCAAGGTAGCGGCAGTGTACATTGTTTTTCCAATCCGAGCTACCACACTCTCTCATGTGGTGTGACTCCACGCTTCTTTACCAGTAATCTGGATGGAAACAGCTCCAGTAAGGTAGATATTATCCCACCCTACCCTAGCAATGTTCTTATCAGTTCAAGGAAATCAACCAAAGCAATGCCTGTTGGATCCTGTTGTCTGCCAGCATTATTTAAAATCCAGCGTAGCAGCTCCTGACGTGGTAGCTGTGACAGACGCAAAAAGCTCTGCTTTCCCCTGTGTGTGTCTCCGTAATCGCCGTGTCTGCTAACTGGGGTTCACTTGCCTGTTTGGGTCAATAAGCCTGGGTGTCTTAGCAGCTATAAGGTATGTTTGCTTCTCAGAAGAGATAAATAAGTAGATAATTGTAGTTATCCATTAATATAGCAAAAGTAGATCAATGAAGCATTAAGTCAGTGATCTAACTTTGCTGTATCCTTGTTTCCCAGATCAGCAGACACACAAATTTCCTTCTGACACAGACAAGCGAGTAGACACAAGAAGGTATCTAGGGTGCTTCTGAGCACTGTTCCTGTCCAGGGGCATTCTGAGAGCTCTGCTGTTTCTTACGGCTCTCCAGCAGAGCTATTCAGGCTGTGCCGCTCGAACACCCAGGAGTGCCTTACCTACCACGTGTTGCTGCTCGTTCCCTAGGACCACTCATGGACAACGCCGTTACTCAATTCTGCACTTAGCAATAGATTTAGATGCGGTAAATGGTAAGAGAGCTCTTCCTTTAGAGCCTCAATAAGCCAAGGTGGGGCAAAGGGTAGGCAGCAGAGGAAAAAGGAAATGCAATTGATTTCATCAAGGTTGTCAGCTTTTAAAGTGATGGTATTTGCAGGCTGTGTCACCTTAACTCAAATGTAGCTCTGCTAACTGGGAAGTCATGAGAGCAAGATTAATGCAAAAAACCCCACTGTTGTATGAGACAGGGTATGCAAAAATGTTTCTACGTGTGCTCCTGTAGGTAATTTATTGGTTATGAAGAGAAAATCTCATTAAAATGTAATAAAAAGGCTGGCTCCAGAGATTTCTCAGAGAAAAGTTTAGACAGATGTGTAAATATGTTTTCTGATGTGGATGGTCCCCTTGCATCACGTATTTTTGCTCCCCAAATTGAAAGTGCAAACTCTCATAATGTCAAATCTAGGATGAACACCGTGAATGTGGGTCTGGATCACTAATCCTGTTGCAGTAATTTAAATTAACTCAGAAAAGGTCAAAGCAAGCACCTATCCTGGTTTCCCAGCCTGCAGCGCCATCTCGTCACAGAGCCATATCAAATATTAAGATGCTAAAAAGGTTTAGAACCCAAGGGATGCATTTGGACTAGGCGGGGAGCTGCTCACCCTGCTGTCGTACCGGCTCTCTGTAGTGGGTCTGCAGGTTGTCCTGATACTCAGAAAAGAAAAAAAAAAAATGGATCTGGTATTTTCAGGGCACTTATCAAAACAGATGGCCTGATATTTCCTTTAGACCTCCCACCATCTTACTTATTCATGAGAATGCTTTGCAGTACTGAGTAGCTGAGGGTGGGAAAAAATACACTGCTCCTGTCTACGTGGTTCTCCAGCCAAGTAAGACAAAGGAGCAGATAAAGCCCTGCTGGCTGCCGTAACCAGTTTCATTTCCAAATCGGTTCTTCTGGTGCCATTCCCACTTTCTGCAGGGAAATGTGCACAAGTTGTACTTGGAGGATTCGTTTCTTTCTAGTGCCAGCTGGGGTCACAAAGGAACCAGCACAGATGCGGGATGAAAAAAATGGCAGAGGAATCTCTGAGGTGCTGAGCCAGAGCGTG
Source organism: Ardeotis arabs (assembly GCA_011801015.1). Taxonomy (NCBI): domain Eukaryota; kingdom Metazoa; phylum Chordata; class Aves; order Otidiformes; family Otididae; genus Ardeotis; species Ardeotis arabs. The sequence goes on from JAAGAY010133441.1 coordinate 12,480, forward strand.
GATGTATCAAAGGAGCGATAGGCTGGAACCATTCCTTTATCACTCCTTGCAGAGAGGCAGGTGGGCAAAGGGACAGACAGACCAACTGGGAGAGGCAGCACTGCCCCAGTTTGAGAAGGCTTTCTCTCTCGTGTGCTCCCCCTGCCCTCTCGTCCTCTTTCTGTCTCTTATTCTGCCTTTTCTCTCCCCTTCCCTTGGTGTTCTCTCCACTCTATTATCTTCTCTATTTTTTCTCCTACGGATTTTCCTATTCTCTTGCCTCACCCGACTGTACACACATTATTTCTGTTTTCCTCCCCTTTCCTCCCAGCCCGGTTCCGGCTCGGCGAGGGCCAGCCTAGCCGCGGGGCACCGAGCGCAGCCATCCTGCGCCGTTGGCTGCGATTGCTGTCCCTGCGGCTGCTCCCAGTGCACACAGCGGGTACTTCACTGGGGAAGCAAGGTGGGCAGGGATGGCTGATAGCAGAAGGTCCAGCGATGCGCTGAGGACCGTGGTTTGGGAGACAGACCTGTCGTCATAGGAAGGGAGCGGCGTCAAGCCTTCCCGCATCTCTTCTAGGACCTGGGGGAAGGTATCTCACCTCCTCATTTCCCCTCTGCCACACAGACATTTGGCCACTGCTCAGGACCCTACACGTGTCCTGAAGGTAAAACTTTGAACGCACTGAGGGACAAGTACGAGCGGGGGCGTTGAAACCCACCTGGTGTGTGCAGGACCACTGAGCTGTGCTGGCGTAGCGCTCAGACGGGAACATGGACAGGCAAAAGCAAGTGGGAGGATAAGGGGGAGCATATGAGGAGACTAAAAAAAGGCTTGGCTTCTTTTATCTAGCAAAGTGAGTGCTGAGAGGGAGTATGATTGCCATCTGTAAATACGGCGAGGTAAACACTAGGAGGGAGGAGAGCTATTTAAGTTAGATCACAGAGTTGGCTCAGGAACAAATGAGGATGAACTGGTCATGAATGCATTGAAGCTGGAAATTAGATTTCTAGCATCAGGTCAGTGAGATTTTGCAATAGCTTCCCAGTAAGACCAATGGGACAAAGAAATCTGATTACTGTTAAAATGGAGCTTGACCAGCTCTCGGAGTGATTAGGTGCCTGGGTATTTGCAGTAAAAGGTGGCTGGATTTAGGGATTCGGTGATGGAAGCCCTTCCAGTCCTGCGTCCCTAAAGCCCGCTCCGGCTGCCCGTGGTGGTTGGTGGGGCTGAGCTGTGCCTCTGTGCAAGGCGCAGGAGAACAGCTCTGGGGTTAAGGAGGAGGCAGAGGCACCTGCATCTCCTTGTAAGTTTTTAACTACCAGCACCTTGTTACAAGTAAATGCTCTTCCCAGGCATGTGAGCTTGCAAAGTCAACTCGGCTGAAATGCTGGCCCCGTTGAAGTCAGTAGATATTTTACTGTCGGTTCAAGTGGAGCCAAAATCTGACCTTTGCTTATGAGCTCCTACAAGTACATTTGGCCTTTGTTATGTCAGCAGCAAATAATGACAATGCTGCAAGTTACCAAGCAGCATCATACAGGAACTCAAGTGACATTGTGCCACAGAATTACTGCACCAAAGTTTTCCAAAGCAGAGAACTAGAGATACACACTGACCTCCACACCCGTGTTTTCACATCAGAGCTCTCCTTACTTGAGCCGGAGACCAGATTTGCAGACGCTGAGGACCATACTTTGCTCAGAGGGAGTTTGTTGGGACCGTTCACAGAACCGCTCTCGGTGCTTCAATGCCAGCTCTGCATTTGAATTTTTGACTTGTGCGTGAATGTAGGGATAGATCTCCTTTTACAACAGGCTGGAAATGTTTGTGAAGAATACTCTGTACAAAGCATGAGGCTGCTGCACCGGTGTGTCACAAGCAAATGGAGGATGCTCACCTCGCTTTTAATTCCACCCTCACTCCCTACCAAAGAGCAGCATCCCAGCTAGAGCCCGGGGGTTGCTGCTTTCTACAGACATCATAAAAATCAATTGCTATGAGCTGTCTTGAATTTTTACAGCCAGCAGATTCACAGCTATTAAAGGAAGTTCTAAATTCTACCAAAGACTTCACATAAAATCAGAAACTGCAAAACAGAGGTCACTGGAAACGGTCTGACTGGATGTCACCCAGCTAATAAAAAGGAATTCAGCCACAAAAAATGTCATTAAAGTACCTTGGACTAAAACCTGCCCAAGAAAGACTGCAAACACAGAGTTGCTGCAGAGTGTTGAGGATGGCCATCTGAAACTGAGAAACAGGGGCTTGGAGCAGGGAAACCTGAGGTCAGGAGTCAGCAAAGTTAATGGCAAAAATCTTATCAATTGCTGTGCTGGAGGACAAAGGTATGAGGAGTTCCTGCCAGAGCTTTTCTGCCTGATCACCATGGACTTCGTAGAAAAGCCGAGCATTGACAAATGGCTTGTTGGCGATCAGGCTGCGCTGTGATCTGGACAGCTCTTTCAGACGGGCAGACAATGGCTTCACCTTACTTATGCTGGTATCTCGTTGGCCTTAAAGGAGAAGTTGCCAGCTATGAGGTGGTTTTAACTAAAATACTAAAATTACAGGCTGGGATTTTTAGTGGATAAATTTACTAGGAAGTATTTTTTCCTCCAGAAAAAGCAATTTTGCTTCACACTAAAAATTGAAGTATATTCTATCTGAAAAATAAAAGTTAACAAATTATAGTGTGTTAATAAATGATAGTAGCACAAAGAGACAGCTGTAATCACATTTCTTCATAATTACTGCATTCTGAAAAACTTAGAAATGTCCTCAAATCATTTCATTATAAAAAATGAATTCTAGCCCATAGCTCTTCATGCCAAATTTAGGTTTGTGATCTGATTTATAAATCCTGCAAAAAACACGGCTTTTAATAGAAACTCAAAGACTTTAATAAATGTGACCTAAGTGGTGCAGCTGGATTGAAAAATCAGCATTCGTGTTATTGCTGCAAGTTTTGAAAAGAAGAAGAAAGCCATGGGCTGCGCGGATGAAAGCTGCCGGTGCTGTTAGCGGGGCTGCGCTGGTTTCCAGGGGCCGAGCAGCGGGCCGGGACCGTCGGCTTCCTTCCGCTGTGACCACATCACAGCCCAGTCTGCTTCCCATCGCCTTGCCGTTGCTCGTTTGCTCCAACATCCGTCCGTACCATGGATCTGCTGTCAGCGTCGATGTTCCCGGTTTTGGGGGAGTACCAGGAACTGCTGAGCGATGGAGAAATGACTCCCGTGTTGTCAACGGGGAGACACCAGATGCGCAGGCTACGAGAGGAGCGAGGATGTGCAGTCGCAGCCGCTGCTCACGGGCAGTGATTGCTCTAGGAATATTGCAGGGAAACAGCTTGATCAGCTTTCCCTCTGCTCCGGGCTTGTCCTTGAGGAGAGCGGCTGGCGCGAAGGTGCCTGATGAGCTGGTGACACGTTACCTTAGTGGGAATACACAGAGACAGGACGAGGCGCTAGATAGAGCTGTCACGGCACCGCTGGTGCTGTCTGACATGAGATTCATGGGCTGTGGGGCCACAGGGGACCCGTGTGATCGTCTGGCTCCACTTCCCACGCAGCGCAGGGCGCAGGCCCACCCTGAATTAATGCCTGGGTTGAGGTCGGTGCTGGCGGCTCAGCTACAGGGTCTCCTTCAGCCAGAGCCTGGCTTTTTCAGATGGACTTGAATTGGGCTCCTTTCAGTGTGCTAGCATCAATCTCTGTCTCTGTGTGTGCCTGTCTGTATTCTTTTATACAGATACGTGTATATACACACACATCCCTCGCTGTGTGCCTGTGCGGTCGGTGTATTTGTGCTGTTGTCTCCTGAACCTTCCAGGCTGGAGTTCAGCCCGCTCAGAGCACAATTACACGCTTTGCAAAGGATGAAACCTGTTTGTGTAAAAGCTTCGACGGAATAGCTCTGAAAATACTGTGCAACTGCTTGTAGAGAGGCCCAGCGTGTGTGTATCTGTGTGTGTGCAGAGCCTTTTCGGTCTGTGCTGTCTCCTGTGTCTCTGCGCAGCGCTCACACCCTGGTTTCTCCTGTGTCAGGTAGATGACGTGTGGTGTAAAACGCATCAGACCGCTTTCTGCATCCCGAATCGATGGCATTCGATCAGCAGGGTTTAGTCAATGAGGGCAAGGTTTTGGGTGTGCTCCTGGTAGAGAGGAGCATTTGCAGATGCTTTCCCTGGAGATAAGGCAGAGGCTGCAGAGCTCTGCAGCGTTATCCTCAGTGACCCAGCTTTGGGATTGCTCACGGAACGTCTGCCTGGCTGGGAGGATGCTGCTGGTCCCCATTGCCATGTGTGTAGAGGAGCTTTTGCCAGAGATGTCCTGACCCTGAGCTCTCCTCAGTGTGGTCACTGCCCAAACCAAGGGGCAGAGGAGTTGCATGGCTTCCCAGTCCCATCCCCTCCTCCTCGTTCCATCCCACTTGGAACAGGCATTTCTCCTTCCCGCTGTGTTTCCCCACCTCCCGGGACGTTGTCACTCCTTGCAGGTCGTGGTGTGCTCTTCGGAGCAGAGTCAGCTGGCGAAGCCATTTCACCTGGTGACTGCCCTGCCCCTGAGATTGTGTCCGTGTGACGTGGCACAGAGCAGCGTCCCTGGCCACTACACGGAACAGCCCTCTTGTCCCTCTCCGTCCGGCTGTGATTCCTTTAAGGAAATCTCTCCAGAACAGGGTTTGGACCATGGTGTCTCTTTGGACAGCACCTTCACTGAGCTGGTAGCCCAATGTAAAAGTATTTGTGACCCCACGCTCAGGGGACACGTGGGACTACGTGTCCTGAGACACAGGGCCACGTCCTGCGTGCGCTGTCAGCTCTTTCCAGGAGCGCTGGGGGGCTCCGGGTGTCCTGCAAAGCCATCCACCGTGTCCGGGACAGCAGGTGCTCTGCAGCCATGAGGACGATGCGGGGCTGCCGCAGCCTGGAGCGGGGTGGCTGTGGCACTCAGGGCTCTTAAGTAGGACTGGGAGGGGGGGTGAAAATACCTTTGGGTGCCAGCTGGGATTTTATATCCCAATAGACTTCAACACATTATTGGAATTTTTTGTTCCAGGTCTTAAAACCGCTATGAAAGCTAAGCAAAAATTAATGAGAGATCAGGAAAAAATGAAATGTGGTAATTTTGAATCCCTTGTTTCAATTATAACCTCCTTTGTTGTTACGCATTTTCTTGTAAATACAGTAAAATAGCAGAGGTGAACCCTCTGGAACAGAGGTAGGAGGCTTTCCAGTTTGGAAGCTGACACGGGAGAGTAACAGTGGCTTCATAACTTTAATTTTTCAGAAACAGGGTTGGGATTTGCTCTTGAACTGACGCGTCCTCAGGACCAGGCGTGGCTTTCAAGGGAAAGCACCGAGGTGGAAAACTCAGCCGCTTTAGCAACTGCAGTGATTCAGACCCTCCTTGCTGGGACTCACCTGATGCCCATGTGCTTTGTAGAGCTGCTTTTGCTGTGGTGCCCCAGTCTAGTGGAGCCACGCACCCCCAAAACAGCAGCCCCCTCTCCTTTCACTGACCACAATGAGAGATGCTCACTCCAGGTTCCCAAAATCCCCATCCCTCAGGCAGACGCTGCGCTTGCCTCTTGCTATCGCGCTGAAGCGTTACCCAGCGCAGGTGGGGCTCCTACAAATGGCAGAAAAACCAAGAGCACGTTGACACGGGTGGTTGATACAACGGCAGCCTTCTCCAGATGGTGCCACCCCGGCGGCGCACCCGGCTTTACGCTTCGTCATTGCCAATGTTATTTTCCTTGAATTGAGAGAAATCTTGTAGCCATTGCATCTCTTTTCACTAAACATACGGATGTGTTGGCAAACCCAACAGCTCCTGTCTGCATGCTTACGTAGGAGGTTTTGGCCCATCCATCTCCATGAGTTGTTTTGCAGCTGCCAGCATGTCGCTCCATGTCCACGGGCGTTCGAGTCGTGATTGCTGGTTACTCAAGGAAATCCTGTGTTTTCCAGCATGCTTGTGTTCATTGCTTGGTGAAGTGACTTTCCTTTGTGATTTTCCCCAATGCTAGTGAACAGCTGTCACATTCACACACAGAAATGGCGAGGCCAAGGTCATAGTCATCTCCCATTTTTATTCATGACATCGTTGGGCTGAAGTCTTGGGTGGGAACTGTCTGTTTCTTTCAGCATTAACCCATTATCATACTTTTTGAACAGCTCAGTAACAAAATCCTTGACAGAGAAACTGCAGACTGGAGACCCTACAGCTATCTGAATGAACTAGGTCAGTAATTTTTAAACAATTTAATCATTTTAGTAGACTTTAGAGCGATTCCAAGCCAAATCAGCCTTTCAGGAAGGCATTAACAATAATGAAGATTATTGGTGGTGTCTTTATTTCACAATCAGAACTGCCAGTAGTGAAAGGTGGAGAATTTGAAATTATTTCCTTTGCCACAGGCCACAGACTGGGAAAGCAGAGTCAGTACTCATTCTGGTATCCCCTCCGAGGTTGCTCAGTTGAATCACTATCTACTCTGTAAATGTTTTTTTAAAGACTAACTTAGAACATTAAAAATTCAAATTAGGGATATTTTTTTTTTCTTTCATGCTTTATAAAGTTTAGCACTAACTACTGGCATCTTGATAAAATGGTGGAGCCTCTGGCGGGAGCAGGAGCATGCGATACACCCTGTTATCTCCCAGTTAATCATCCAGTGGCCGTTTTTCAGGGAATTTTGAACCACCAGCCGCTGCAAACAAGCCAAGAGTGAAGTTTAATTGCCCTTTCTGAGTTTATTCTCCCTGGTTTCAGTTTTAACAGGGTTTTTAGCAGCTCGTATCTCAAAGCCTCTCCAGATTTAGTGCTTAGGATGCTATTTGTTTTCCTGTCTGAGCACTTGGGGTTTAGCTTGTCAGTGGCAGAAAGCATTTGCCTTCCTGAACTGGGATTATTAATATCTTACTGCAAATACGCAGCGGGAGGGAGAGTGCAGTCCTAAGTGGTATTATGGGATTTTTAAGGTCAGCTGTCTCACAGCTCATGCGGCAAAGGAATTAACACGAGGTACCACCAGGCATCACATCTTGTCACTGCTCGTTTGGTCGCACACCATGCCTTGCTCCAACGATCAAGACGGCCCTGCATCAGGAAAATCACAAAGCTGTCGAGCTTCAGTGCAAAGACTTTTCCATTATCAGCCATTAATCTTTTTTTTTCTGTAATAAGCTGCAAAAGTGCTGTTGTGCTTCTCTGTAAGGCGGAGAGTTGGGCGTGGTGAGAATTTCCAAACGCTCCCCAGATCAAGTTAATTTTCCTTTTACCATTTTACTGCTTTGCTGCTTTATTTGCTTTTATCTTGCGGTGTCCTGAACTCCCTGTGTGCCACGTTTGTCCTCAATTCCTGCATTTTCTTTTACTAGCAGAAGCAATGCTAAATGCCTTTGCAGCCAGAATGGTGTAAAGTGATAAATAGTTTAGTTAAGTGGTCGCCAGCAAAACAGTCACAATGTTTTCCATGGCACTTTGCATCCCAGACACTTTTTTCTTTTTTTTTTCTTTTGTTTCTTTCAAAGTGTCTGTTTCACACTAATTGATAAAAAATAGATGTTTTTCTCCCCTTTCAGTACCAAAATCAATGCTTGCTTATGCTAACTTTCTTAGTACTTAATTCTAGTTCAGATCAAGGCCATTTTCACATGAAATTAAAATGTTTTCATTTCATGGTGTTACTTTGGTGCAGTAAAAGCTGCAGATTCCACTTATACTTGCAAATATCAGAAAAAAACTTCAATTTTGAATTATAAACAAATAAGATAAGCTTAAGAAGGTGACAGATGGGATCTTGACCCTTAAACCACATCACGCATGGCAGCAGTGATGAGTGAGAGGGATGTACCACCTCCTCGTCCTGCTACTAGCCTCAGCTTTTATGGCACAGACGCGGTAGTGGTGGAACAGCAGCCAAGTAGCGTGGATGGCTGGATTCAGTTAAAAACAGCTGAAATAGCAGTGCACAACTCTGCTGTGAGCCCAGGAAACATTACAGAGAGCAGATGTGTAAGTATTGAGCTAGAGGCAGGGAAGAACACTTAGAGAAATTGAAGGGAAATTTGGAACGGATGGAAAACCCTCAGCTCTTCTGGTCACCTTCCTGGTTCTTCAGCCAGCGACTCCTCTGGCTGAGGCATTGATCCCAAAGGACCAACCAGATGTGAAACAGCGTCAGGCTCACAAAGTGTCTGTAGGCTTGTTAGAAACTGCACGTGTCATAAATAGGAATTCTAGCTGGTGGAAAGGAAATCGTAAGAACATCCATGTGAAAATTAACTCAGACACTCCATCTTCGAAAACCTGCAATCATAAGGAGTTTTATTAATTCTTTTTTTTTTTTTTTGACCTACAAAATGCATTTCTGCTCAAAGTTGGATGCAGTCCAGATCTGTCCCAGGCTGACCCCTTTTTGTTTTGAACTGCAGTGTACCATCACTGTTAGGGTCGTGGCCGTGCACAGACTGGGTGCAAGGGCTCAGGGACTCTTCTGAAGGGGAAAACCTTGCTTCTCAACACAATGCAGCAGCCTAGTGCTGCTGGTTTCAAGGAATGGCTTGGCTTTGCATTTTCTATTCCCTGTCTTGTTGCAGAACCGGAATAGTTTGCCCTGGGACTAATCTCTCTGCCGTAGTCCAGTCTGCATTAAGCAATTGCAGAGTCCAGCTTACAACTCCTATTCCAAGCAAGTCAAAAGTCCTAAACCACCTCCTGAGTTCAGGAAAGGTTGTTATGCTCATTAGCTTGAGCGCTGAGCACAGCGGGCTGCAGACAAAACTGGTTTTATCTGTAATGGTTTTTTAGCGGCAGTCCTCAATGCAGAGACTGAAGTGTGATTTGCAGCACATCGTGCGTGACTCAAAGCTGCGTTTATTCCAGAGGACCAACGCCACAATGCTTGGTTCAGAGCTGACTTTGCATTTTCCAAGAGGTGTGGAAAAATATTTCCAGCCGAGACTCCGATTTCACCCCAGCAGACAATTTCGCTTCAAACCTAAACCTAGACTTCCCTGAAGTGCAAGATTCCTGGCCTGTTTAGGGCTTTTCCACATTAACTGCTTTTGCAGTTCAAAAAAGAATGTATCCACCACTCATTTCACCTCCTGAGGAATGCAATGCATACCCAAAAATGGGTCACAGAATTTGAACAGACATAAAAGAAGACTAAAAGTAGAATGACAGGGAACGGCTTGAGAAGGGCTTTGGGGGGTTGCGTGGTCCTCCAGACCAACCTGTACCTTTCCCAGCAGGCGTGTCCCACCTTTTCTTGCCCGTGCTCCCATAAGAAGGATTCTCAGTTTCCTACAGCTACACTGCAGTGAGGAGTGAGCTCAGGTGTGGCAGCGTGCTGTTTTGCAGCTCAGCGGGGGCGAGGATTGCCTTGTCACCTGGTCAAAACCAGAAGTCAGGTTCACTCAGACGAACTCTGTATTAATCTGCACTCTGGGAGGGTCTCACAGCCAGTCTGGGCTTACTCAGAGCAGGCACAGTGATCGCTTGCTGCTGTAGAAGCCCTTCAGACGTGCCTGACGTGTCCAATAGTCCTGGCAGGAGCTCACATGGAGCTGAGCTAAGGAAATATGCTCAGAAGGTGTAGTCCTTCCCCTCCGAGCCACTGAAAGCACCGGATGATTGATATTGCTGCGAGGATGATATTGCTGCATCTTCACAGCAGCCCCAAGGCTCCAGCCTTCCTTCCGGTCTTCCCAGCTGCAATGGGAACATTTCTGCAAAGATCTGATGAGGATGCTCAGAACAGATGCGACGTTCTTGTACAACAATGTGCAGTGGGCACAGCTAACCGTTCCCTGGATAACCTCTGTTTTGCTCAGTCACTTATTCTTCGTGGTCCTTCTTCTAACCGTCTCATTAATCCCCAGCAGTTATGAGGACACTGTCCTGCAGGATCACTCCTGTGTTTTTTGCTGCTTGCTTTGTCTCTAACTCAGACGTGGCTGCTCAATATTTTAAACTTACTGGGAAAGCCTAGATCGTGGTCCTGAGCAAAGTTATGCATCCTGGTCTTCCAAAGCTAGAGGCTCTTCCCGTGTTGCTGGTGCACGACGTGAGCAACGCTGTGTCCAACACCCCTCCCCGTGGGTCAGCCTGGGTTGCCGCTGCTCTCTCTTCGTGGTATGGCCCCCGTGACCCTATAGCCCCCGTTGCGTGCTCACCACCTTCCTATATGCCAGCCTTGCTCTGTGTGGTGTGAGCCCCTTCCTGCCGGAGCCAGCCCGCTTGTTGGCCTGCGGAGCTGGCCCAAACACTGCCTGGGCATTCCTGGCCCCGGAGGCTTGCTGGGCCCTGGCAAGAGGAGCTGGGATCACCAGGGACGGCCTTTGGGAGCACCGCTGCTGGGAAAGAGAGCACCAGCCCTGTGGATGTGAGCCAGGGTGTGAATGAGCTCCGTCCTCTTCGCTCAGCACTCTGCCCTAGCAGAATACAGGAGAGGAAAAAGCACACGGCTGATACCGTCAGGTGAAAGAGCGTCCCCACTGCGCCCAGACTGCCCAGTCCGCCGTGCCCTCTGCATCTTCTTTCAGGGGGGCGAGTCTGGGAAGTGGCTCAGGATAAGGGATGGAAAACAAAGTAGAAGGTGCTCAAACGGTTTGGGGAGTCACTCTTGGCCAGAAGGGAGAGAGCCCCACCACAGAGCGCCGGTCACGTACCATCAGCCCTTTTCCAGGGCTCGGGGATGGACACGCAGAATCTGTGCGAATTCTTTGATGTGCCAGTAACACATTTATTGTCTGATTTTTCTTATTTAGCAAAAAAACCAAAGCTGTCATGATAAAGGGACTGGTACAGCATTGCCAGTGGTGGTGACAGCTTTTTCTGTAGAGACCAGAGGACGTGCACGAACAAATAGCTGCGAGACCCCTGCGATGCGCTGTTTGCGGGGCTCTCTCACCAGGGGAACTTAGTTATTGACTGGGAATCCCGTAAGCCACAAAGACATTTCTCTCTCAGTAACCAAACCGGTGTTGATTTTGCTAGTCAGTAAGAAATGCCAGGCTCTACAGTTAAAAAGATGTGAAGGCTTACATTAGATTTTCCTCGTGATTGATATCTGGGATAATTTGCAGTTGTGAAAATGGAAAAGGTTCCCATCCCCTTCTCTCTCTGCCCGGTAAGGAGCAGCAAGGTCTTACGGAGTTACACCAGGCAGAAGTCTTTGCGTTGTGTCTCTGCTTTCATTTTCAGCCCACCGTAGTCCCTCAGGGACTGTTGTCACACCAGTTACTGAACTGGGCAAGTTTATAAGCAAAGTCATATGGGGTAATTCAGAAAGACTGCACACACCTTAGAATCTAAGACTGTGAATTAAATAGCATGCTATCCGCGAATGAAACAAAGCCTAAAATTAGTCACAGTCATGTAATATAACCTGCAGACTCCAATTTGAAAGAATATGGTTTCGACTTCTTTTGCTAGTCCAGCCCAGTGTTTCAGCAATGAACGTATTGGCAGATGATTCTTCTTCTGCTCCTCTGATGGATCGCTTTTCTCGGTAATGAGCAGTACCCTGCTTCGGGAAAGCCCTCCCTTCCAGGGAAGCTCTTCAGCATATGCATAATTTTAGGTGTGCACGGAGTCCCCGCTGAAGCTGAGCACATGCTCACAGCTGAGGATGTGCTTAAGAGCCTCCCTAAATGAGGGCCTTGATGTACAATTTAGAGGAAAGAATATATGCTGCTCAGTAGACAAAGCAATCCAATTTACATAAATATTTATTTGTTTTCCATTATATATCATTTTTATGCAGGTGCTTGTGGGATGGATAGACGTCAGAACACATACATAATGGAAAAAAGCTTCAAAGGTATGGTATCCAGTGCCTGCAGCCACCCTGGCAGAGAGTGTGAGGAGGGTGGCGTAGAAGAGGTGAGATAGGAGACCCCAGCGCCCGGGAGAGCGGCCGTGCCGAGGCAGAAAGGGCCAGAGCAATTACCTACAAAATACGCCGGCACGGCTCGGCTGACAGCGCTCCTGACTCGGAGCCAGATGTCTGGGGCCCGTGAATTATGGATGCAAGTCCTCACAAGGCCGCAGGCTCCTGCCGCGGCCAAGCAGCATGAGACCAAAAGGGAGGGCTTTGCTGCAGGGACAGGAGGTGCAGTGGGACCGTCCGGCCAGGAAAGCTCTTCTAGGACCTACCAGCCATCCTACAAGGGCTTTCTGGTGGCAGTTGCTGGTGACAGACTGGTTCATTTGCCTGCTAAGTCACAGCTCTGTACGGATCTTGGCCATCCTGAGCTTAAACAAAGCCATGAGAAAACAAGCTGACCCTTCACTGCGAGAGATTTATAGCAGAGCTTGAGAAAAGACCTCACTTGGTACATTAACCAGTCACGCTGGCACGAAGCAATTAATGGGCTTTGACTGCAGGGCAGTTCTAAAAAGGGACCGTGGATGAGTCACGAGCACAAGGCCCAGTGATTTTAGATTTCAGTTGCCCTCCAGGTTTACGCTGAAAATATTCCAGTTATGCATGGACAACAAGACCGCGTGGCACAGTGGTCCCCACGCGCTCCTGATTGACTGGGCTGGGGTTTGGCAGACTGAACTTGTGGTCCAGAAGCTGGAGCGAGGAGTCTGTCTCATTTGGAATGGGCAGGTTTCAGGCTGAGGGCCTTGATCTGAATCCTTGATCTGGTGTCCGTAGGCACCCGCTGGGAATGTCCCTCCACCAGCCGAGGAGGCAGACACTGCCCAGCCTCTTCCCTAGTGTCCCTGGCCAGTATCGGCTGTGTAATGGGGATAATGGTACCTCCACAGAGCTGGCTTCAAGGTCCCACTGGTCTGCTATGGCCGAGGTGGTGCAGAGCAAGACCCTTCGCTGCACCAACACGGAATATTGAAAGCTCTTCCAGTTAAAAAGCAGTGACCCGCTTATAGCCAGGCCTAGAGAACACGCACACGAACAGTAATCACTTTGTAGCTGCTGTTTACAAAATCCAGTGATATAATGTTTGCTAAAACATCACCTTGCCACACAGAATCACCAAAGGGAACCAATAATCCGTGACCAAATCCTTCTTGATAAAGCTAAATTGAAAATATTAAAAGGGTTGTGTGTATATTTCACTCAATCCACTGGTTTCAGCTACTTCAATTATTCCGTTTTTCAGAAAATAGTATCTTATAGTATCATTAGTTGTTCTTTTTACTTGGAACTATTAATTTCAAGATTAAACTAAATTACTGTGTTTACAAAGTTAAAAAGCTGCTTTGAACACACGCAGTAGGAGTTCCCATCCATACACGGTCACGCAGCGTGGGCACCAGTGTGAACGAGAGGAGAAGAATTACAGTGACAGTGAGCTGTGAAATGTATTTTCTGCTGCTACGTATTTTGTTTATTACTTAGGATCTGAGCCATTTTCTTTACGTGTTTGTCTCCTCCTGAATTGACAATCGGGCCTAGGAGCCGTGTCGGGAGGGTTAACGTGTTCTCTGCGGCCGCTCAGCCGCTGCAGCCAGCAAGGCAGGGCGCTGGGGGCGCGAACGTGGGTTTTGGGTAGCTAACCTGCAGGTAGTTGGCAGCTGAGGTTTCTCGAAAGGTTTCCTACAGCCCAGTCTGAAGGTCGGGTCCTGGGCTCGGGCAGCCGCGAGGCTCCGAGGGCAGCGTGGGCGCCCCGGTCCCAGACGAGCGCCCGGCCGGGAGGAGCTGGGTGAGGGGCCTGATGCTGAGTGCACAGCTCATCTCAGCGGTGGAGAGGGAGCTCTGCTAAGCTGGGCCGTTCGCATAAAAGAAACTTTCAGTCCCAAACAATTTGATTCTCTCAGCAAAAAGACCTGGCTTTGTTTTTATCTGCTTTTATGCGCTTTAAAGAGGATGTCTTTTCCCATCAGTATCTCTTAGGTCTGACTGGAAAAACCTGCCCTGTAGTTGAAAATCGTGCTTGGTGCTCCTGATCCCAGCCCAGAGTGTTGCACGGGATGTGTTCCTGGGAGAGGGCATGGGGGTCTGGTGGCTTGAGGCCAAGTTCAGGCTGTGGTGGACCTGGTCCGCCACCAGCTTCTTCCAGTTCTCCTCTGAGGAGACCAGAGCCCCCAGCTCCGCGGTCCCTGCTCCCCGCAGGCCTGGCTGGAGGCTGTCCCCAGAGCAGGGCAGCCAGCAGAGGGACGTCCCTTTCGCTACCTGCCACTAGAAACGCAGTGGCCGTGCTGCTCTGGAGACGCAGGGCTGCCCGGTTCGTGTTTGCCAGGGTCACCCACAGACAAGCCCCGCTCACCTCGCAGCGTCTGACAGGAACCCGTCGGGGCAGCGAGGGGCTGGGTGCCAGGGTGCCGGCTGAGCCCCGTGGCACGTGGCGACAGCGGCTGAACAGTCACAGGGTTTTCAGAGCAGTTTCTTCCCTGTGCGTGGTGTTCAGCGATACCATTTCCAGGCTTTTATTGGCAGCTGAGTCCTTTTCTGGTTTTTTAGGGAGTTTTTTTAATGAATGCTGATGCACTGGTGGAGCAATGTGACCTCAGGCAGTAGCATTTTAAGGAGAAAAACCCTCCGCTTTGCACGGAGGGTTTGCAGCAAAATCAGAGCGGTTAGAACACGAACGCACTCACCTCAGGGAGCTGGGACATGGTTCAGTGTGGTTCATTTGCTGGTTGTACAGGAACGTGTCCTCACAACTGCGCCACACTGAAAAGCGGCAATGGGCTGCCGCTCTGTGACGGGCCTGGCAGCAGCGAAGGTTAGCCAGGCTCCTGAAAGCAGCCAGAAAGGCACGCTGCACCGAACGCCATCCGTAAATGTGACTAAACAGCAGGAGAGCGTGTTTTACCTGTGCACATCGTGTTTCCTTAGCACTTCAGACGTGGCAGCAGGCACTGAGGCTTGTCATTAGCAGGCCCGAGGATATTCAGGGCAAAAGAGAGGAACCAGGCCGTGGGAGGGACAAGAACATTGCCAGCCCCTGGTAACAAAAATAAAAATCTCCTTCAAAGGTCTGGTGAGTGGTATCCAGGCAACACAGAAGACAGGGACTTCAGAATTAGAGCACGTTCCCCATATCTCTGCAGCGTGTCCAGCTGCCCGAGTGCTGACAGCGCGTACTGGTGCTGCTGGTGGCAGTGCCGCGGGTCAGGCTGGGCTTCGCGCCTCGAGAGCCGACCCCGTGGGGCACGGGGGACACCGGGGCGGCATCGCCACAGCTCACGTGTGGCCTGCAGGGTGCATGGGCTGGGAATTTCTAAATATGGTTGTTCTGGGTTAAATTAATTCATGGAATGCAATTTGACAATTGATGCCAGCCTTCTTAATTATCCCCAAATTACCTTAATAACAAAGTAACTCAGATTTCCACATCCTGTAGAGTTAAATTCTCTGCCATCTTGCACAAAGTGTCTTGTGTGTAACAGCTCCCTGGTGTATAGCGCGTCACCAAACAGACGTTGGCGCTCCGTAAATCAGATCGTAGCCAGAGTGAAGGGTCTCAGCCTTAGCTAGACACAGCGTTCCCATTTACGTCAGCGGGAATTGGCTCTTAGGCGCGCTGTTTCTCAATATCTTCTGGGGAAAAGGCCATTCCTGGGAAAGGCCAAATGAGTCTGGGCAGCCCGAGGGGCGTTTCGCCAGGCTTCCCTGGGAAGGGCTGGTGCTGCGACTGCGGCCCGAGGGACACCGGCCTGCGGGGCAGTGTCAGCCCTAGAGCGGTGCGGGTGGATTTTAGCTTAGGAAGACAGAAGTAGCTGAGCTGGACTTAATAAAATACATGATGTGCTGGGATTTTTGCCTGTGCCAGGCTGGCTCTGCCCTCGTGGCCTCGTGTGGGCCAGAAGCCACACGAGGTGCTGCCAGCTTTTGTGAGCTCCTGCCCTTCGCCCCAGGAGCATCTGCTCAGCAGCGTGGCTTGAGGCACAGCAGCAAGTTTGTGACAGTCCTGCTGTCCTCTCACCCCCAAATTTAGAGCTGGCTCATTAAAGGCTGCCCGGGCTTTCCTAACGAGCACTACTCCCAGTAGCCACCAGTGGCTGTAAGTTGCTGGCAGGTGGAGCTGAGCCTTTCTTTGGCTAGGGATGAACCAAAAGCCTCAGGGCTGAGCCTTTCCCCCTCATGGGAGCCATGGCCCTGACGCGGGAGTGCTCCTGTACCGGTGTCCACTTGGGCAGCGCCGGGAGCTTTCCGCTCCTTGCCCACATGGGACAGATCCCCCATGTCACCTTCCCAGTGACTGGAGAACGGGGCCCAGTCCGTATAGCACTGGTAGTTTTAGCCTAAAGATTTTCATTTCATTATAGGATGTGTTAGTCTTTGTCTGTTGTCTCCTTACCGACTAACGTTGACCTCACTGATGTGTGGAAGCCTCTGGTGTTGCGGGGTTGCTCCATCGCCCATTAGAAGGAGAGGAGGGACAGCTCTCCACTGACTTGCCTGTACTGGGAGGGGTTGGTAAAGCTGGAGGCCAAGCCCTGCTGCCAGCAGCTGGGGAGTATTTGTGTTGCTTTGGTTCCTGTCTCCTGTGAGCCACCAAAACAGACATGTTCCACTTTGAAGCTAAGGCGATGTTAATCATCTCACCCAGGCTGAAGTCAGACAAGGAGCCTCTTAATTTTATTTCTAAATAAACATTGCACTGGTGCCAGCCCTCACGTTCCTGATGGTCCCAGCATGGTCCAGCTGGTTTGCTTTGCAGTGGAGTTTCCTACCAAGCTGCTTTCACTACCCCTGAGAGCTGAGGCTCTCCAGATTTGTTCGTAGCACTGAATTTGGGGCACAGAAATGCAATAGCTTGCTGCAGGGCAGGACCTGACACCCTGCTCGGGACGCCAGCTCGGTGCTATCCCCCAGCTGAGGCAAGACGAAGGGCGCCAGGCACGGGGGGGCTGAGGGACACAGCCCCACACAGCCCCAGAGCTGG
>JAAGAY010133442.1:0-18470 GCA_011801015.1 Ardeotis arabs
AGCTCTGTGCTGCCCCGGGAAGGCAGGCGAGCACCGGCGGCAGCGGCAGGGGTGCCTGCGGGCAGCGGGGGGGACCCGTGGGGACAAAGCGCTGCGGGGATGCGGTGCGGGCTCCCACGGCTCCTCCGCGGCACGCGGTGCCGGACCGACGACCTTCCCCGCATCACGCACTAACAGGGGAGCAGGGGATGACGGTTTCTTCGGGAGGAGAACAGCATCCCCGGAGAGAGGGGGATGCCGAGGAGCGCTTCGCCTGCCCCCAGCCCAGGGTGAGGGTGCAGGATGAGGCCTCGCCGGCCTGCGCCGTGGGTCCCTCTGCGGCCCAGGGACGGAGGGACCGGCAGGGCAGGACCCCCAGGCCCAGCCCGGTGCGGGCAGCCCAAGGTCGCCGGGCTGGGCTGCCGCCCCGCAGGCACCGGGAAGGACCCTGAACCTCCTCTCCCCCCGGTAACCCCGGCTCCCCTCAGAGCGGCCCCCAAACGCCGGGAGGCCACCCCGGAGCCCGCGGGAGGCCCCAGGCCGATGTCCCCGGAGCCCGCGCTCCGCCCGGCGCACCCTGACCCGCTCCCGCCCGCCGCCCCGGCCACGGCCGGCCCGCTCCCACCTGCCGCGCCACCTCCGCCGCCGCCATCGCTGCCAGCCCGCCACAGGGCCCGCCCCGGCCGGCCGGGCGGGCGGCTCCGGGCGCGCCCACCGCCACGCCGCGCGGGGGGAGACACCCGCCGCGTCCCGGTCCCGCCTAGCCCCGCACCCCTCGGGCCACCGTCCCCTCGCTGCGCCCCTCCCCGCCGAGCTCGGTGTCCCCGGTGCCGCCACCGCCGCCCCGCTCTGGGAAGTGCGGGGCTGCCAGTCACCCCCCCGCGGCCGCCCGCCATGGTGCAGCCCGGGCTGCGGGCGGGGCGCGGGATCTGGGGCTCGGCGGGCTGCGGGGCGGCGGTGCGCGGGGACGGGGCGGCCCCGGACCGGCAGCGTCACGGCCGCAGGCTCCCTACGGGCCGGCGATGGGTTCCCCCGCGCGGACTCCTCAGGGTGGGCCCGGGGGGACCCTGCCCCGTGGCCCCTCCGGTAACGCGGGCCGCGCACCTGGCGGGGCCGGGGCCGAGCAGCGCGGAGGCCGGGCTGTGGTTCACGGTTTGGGTCTGGGGTCTCCCAGCCTCAGTAAATCACTCGCCGTTTAAAATAAAAACGTCTGTGCGCTTCGCACGCTTTCCCTGCGGTCTGTTGGGACGGTTCACGCTCGGTCGATGGCGGCTGTGCCGGTTTCTCTTCCCGTGGCAGCACAGCCCCGGCCCCGGCCGCTCTCGGCCCTTCGCAGCTCCAAGGGCCCGGATGAGCCCATCCGCTGCTTCGAGGGCGAAGCTGGTGCCGCTGGTTTCCCTTCATTTGATGCCAGCACAAGCACCATCAGTGCCCTCGTTCCCCAAACCAGCACCTTGTTTTCCCCAGCTGCCACCCAACGAGTATTTTAAACCGTTCCCCAGGACCTCCTGGCTGTGTGGGTCGAGTCCTCTGCTTCCCTCAGCCCACAGAAGCCGCAAACAGCCAGTGGCAAAACCAGGCAGCGCCCGAAAGGGAGCAAGGGGACAATTATGTCTTCACCACCAGTTGTTTGGGCTTTATGGGATGACGCTGGCTCCCCGTGCGTCCCAGAAAAACTGGTCCATGTGGCTGGAGAATGGCAAGGCTCCCCTGAGGGCTGACAACCGGCCTGGGACAGGTTGGAGCAAGGCTAAAGATGAGGGAAGGCAAAGAAAAAGGGTTGAAGGGGCTGGCGTGGCTCTTCAAACCCACCTGGTGGCAGTTTCAGCTATGCTATGGGTGTCTGAAGCGTCACCAGTAAGAAGGGCCTTGGGAGAAACAGGACTGGGGGCTTTCGAGGCAGAGGAATTTGTCCCAATTCCTAACAAAATTAGGACACAAACTGCTGACGGCTGCAGCTGCCAACAATGCCAGGCGTGGGGCCTTGCTGGGAAGTGAAACGCAGCAAGAGGAAGGCCAAAGTGCCACTGGGATGAAACATCCAGTGGCGAGGGACCCAAAACACTGCCCTGGGCTGGGTATCCCTTGCAGCATGGAGACCGGCCACCGGAAAAGCAGCCCCTCGGGGCAGTGACCTCGGCCTTCCTGAGCACAGCAACAAGGAGAAGCATAGCGATAGTGAGGGGAAATTTTTTTGGGGGGGAAGGCAGGCTGTAGGCAGGTGCCTCAGCAAGGCACCTGGGGCTTTGGGGTACCGCTGGGGCCAGAGGAAGTGGCCCCAAGACCAATGTTACAGATTTACACACACTGGCCACCGTAACAGGGTCCGACTCTAGGATCCTGCTGAGAATGCCGAGTCCGAGTGAAGGTTTCCAATTATTTTTTTATTAGTTCTTAGGTTACAGCTCAACCTGGGTGCTTGCAGAGAGGGACCCCTTCCCCAATTCACATCTCTCAATTATACCCATTCCCAATCACCCGATTGGGATCACGTGATCCCCAAATCCAACCACTTAATTCTGGTCGGTGGTCTCTTGATTTCTTACTGGTTTTCACTGTCGCTGGGCTGGCTGCCTTCTGAAGTTACTTCATTCTCTTGGAATTGTTGTCTTGGTCTTTATCTTCTTCACTCCGCTCGTATCTGCTGAATTCAGTGAGTTGTTAGCAGCATTAGTTTTATCAAAAGTTTACGCTTGGTCGGCTCTCGTGGCCTAAAGCTTCGGCTACTTTAGCTGCTAATGCTAAGCCAGTAACGCTAAACGAAACTCTTCAGGGTACAGTTAATCAAATTTCTTCTACAACACCAGCATGGGTGTTACAGAAGACAGGATGCCACTGCCTCCGCCTGCCCCAGCGGTGCCGCATGCTCCCTGCGGGCCCCACACGCCGCTCTCCCTCCGTGACACCACAGGCGAGCGGGGCCCGCAGGGGCGGACAGCCTGTGGCCGTGGCCGTGCCCGTCGCGGGCGGCAGCCGCGGACGTAGCGTGACCAAAGGTCACCTGCACCGCCCCGGCAGTGCGGCAGCGCGGCGGATCCGCCGCCATGCCCTGCGTGCCCTCCCACCGTGCAGTTGGTTCCTCCTTTGCCTAACGACGGAGCAGGAAGCGTGGGGTGAGAGCTGGGGAGCGGGAGCTGTGAGCTGTGCCGTGCCAGGGAGCGGGCTGCCGGCCAGCCCCGTGGGAGACATCGCCATGGCCCGGCGGGAGCAGGAGCGGGAGCAGGGCTTGGCGGAGCAGAAGGTAGCTGGCACGGCCCGGACGTTCACCTCCCTGGAAGCCACCCAGCCACAAATGAGGAGCCTAGCCCGCAACTCCCATCTCTGGCCGGCCGCTGCGGGGAGCAAGGAGCGTTTCCACCCGCTGCAGAAGATGGACACCAGCAGGAGCGTCAGCTGGGACAGCCAGGGCCCGGGGAGCTGGGGTAGGACTGCGGGCAGGCTCTCGGTTGGCCCCAGCAGCACCCGGAGGAAGGAGCTGAAGGAAATCCTCCTGCAGAGCAATAGCCCCGGCAGCACCATGCGGTTTGCCAGCGCTCAGAAGACATCCAACAGCAGCAGTCTCCTTCCGGGGCCACACCAAGAGCAGAAGCCCGAGCAGAGCCCCGAGGTGCTGTCCCTTGCCCTGGATCCCCTGGAGCACGAGTGGCTGCTGACGGTGGCCCAGGGCGACGCGGACAACATCGTCAGGCTGCTGGACCTGGATCCCAGCCTGCTGACCAGGAGAGACTTTGTGACGGGCTTCACCGCTCTCCACTGGCTTGCCAAGCACGGCCACCATGAGAGGTTCATCCAGGTCATATCCCACGCCCAGAAGAAGGGCTATCCCGTCAACGTGAACATCCCCACGGCCAGCGGCGGACTCACCCCCTTGCACCTGGCTGCCTTACAGGGGCACGAGCTGCTCATCAAAGTGCTGGTGGGAGCTTATGGGGCGGACACCAGCCGCAGGGACCACAACGGGCGCAAGGCTTGGCAGTACCTGGGGGCAGACACCTCCAGGGAGCTGAAGGAGCTGGCGGGGGCCTTGGAGGAGGACTTGGTCCAGCTGCGCTCTCACAACACCAACAACAACTGTAAGTCATCCAGAGAGGCCAGGGCAGGGCGGGACTGCGTGGACTCCGGGGCCGAGGGGAAAGCCCAGCGCTCATGGAGCCTGTCGAGCATCCGGAACTTTGTCAGACAGGCATTCACTTTCTTCCAAGAGCGCTGAAGTTCCCCTGGCCCATTTGCCTGCAAGCCCGCGCTGAATAGCAGCCGGATGAGCCTGCAGGGAGCTGGGAACTTGGTGAGGGCTGGTGCTCAAAATTCCGGCCAAGCAGGGATTAACGCCCTGCACAGGGGCACTGCAGCCACCTTGGGTCTCGCGTGGTCTTTTGGGGCTGTGAGCGTGTGTGGGGCAACCATGGCCATCGGGAGCCCTGCCTGGGGACAGCCTTCCCAAAAAAACACCCATCCCCAGAGGGGGTTTTTCCCCCTGCCCCTGCTGATGGGGACTCCTTGCCGCAGCCCAGCAGAGCCCCACGGTGGGGGCTCACGCACTGGCTCTGCTGGGTGGAGCTGCTTCTCCAGCACCTCACGTGCCCGTGGGAGGATGCTGACCCACCACAGGCGGTGGTGTCCTGTGCTGGGGGGTGGACGTTTGGGCTGCCCATCCCGGGCTGCGGGCAGACTTTGCGTGTGACCGTAGGTGGGTCACGCAGTAACTCGGTGACTCGGTTCTCCCACCTGTAAAATGAGGCTGTCGGCACTGCGCCGGCTCCCAGCAATGCTGTGAGGTTGGACTGGTCGTGGCGCCTCGGGTGCCGGGACAGAGACATTGGCCGAATATAATTAAATATTTCACAAACGTACTCTGAGATGCCCGAGGCCTGGCCCTGGGCTGACGATGGAGAATCAACCATGGCTTCAGAAACAACCTCCCCCAAACACTTTTTGATGTACGCTTCTCTGCCGGCAGGGAGAGCGGGTACAGACAAGCAGACCGTGCCACCGAGCTGCGAACCCTTTCCAGCTCCCTGTGAGATCCCCGGATCTCCGCCATACGCGCCTCCTCTGGGCTGCTGTTTTTTTCTGACAGACAAAGCTGTTTCTCAGTATAGTAAGAGCTGGAGTGCCCAGTTTGCCAGAGGAGGCCGGGCCCAAAGAAATCTTTCAAAGTGCAAGATGAGCCCCCCTGGCAGCCCTTCCCTGCTGACCCCCATCCAGGGGAGCCTGAAATGCTCAGCCCCACTGGGGACGGAGGCTGGAGCGGAGGAGGCAGGAGGGATGCCCAGTGGGGTGGCATGCGGTGGCTCCCGTGGGGCCTGGAGTCCGGGAGCAGCTCTGGAAAGATGATTCATTGCTCAAAACCATGGAAAAGGTATGCAGGCTGCGAGATGATCTTTGTCGCTACTGAGGTCACGCTCAAAAATGAAACTCTGGAGAAACATCCCTAGAGCAGCACAACCCCGCGTGTGTGTACCGGTAACTGCATTAAAAGGGCAAAGCCTCTGCTCGCCTGTTTGTGCTTTGTTCACCAAATGGAGCTCTGCGCAGCTGATTTCAACTTGTCACATTCTCAAAGGCCAGGGCTGCTTCAAAATATCTTCAGAAAAACAACTGCCTCTTCCTCTTTTCCTCAGCACGAGACGTTTCTAGCCCCTTAAATAGCAGTCGCATTTGAGAAGTGACTCTCAGACAGCAACTGGGGAGTTTCTGTTCCCCATCGCAGAGCAGAAGGCCTTGCGGAGACACCTCGCTTCGGAGAGGGGCCACGGTTTCTTTCCAGCTTCCTTTCTGGGGGTCTGCAGAGGTGACCGAGGGACTCGAGATGATCTCTGGCCTGGCTGTGCAGGTGAACTTGTGCCTTATGCAGAAAGGGACACGGGTAACTCCCTCGGGGGAACTGGAGCCTGTGGGTCTCACAGACCCCGAGCAAACTCCGTTTATATTCAGATTGTGCTCCGAAACGCTGCTCGGACACCGCAGTCTGCGGTGGATGCTACATGGAAGAACAGCCTCCAGATGAGTGGGTAGTGATCCAGTTGACTGGACAGCGTCCAGTCCAGGTGACTGGGTGGGCACACAGATGTGTCTGGACATCTTTTTAATCACTGACGTCTGCAGCGGAGACATACAAAACACACTGGCACAAGGGCACGTAGTGATGGGACAAGGGGTAGTGGCTGTAAACTGGCAGAGGGTAGATTTAGATCAGACATAAGGAAGAAATTCTTTACAGTGAGGGTGGTGAGACACTGGAACAGGTTGCCCACAGAAGCTGTGGATGCCCCATCCCTGGAAGAGTTCAAGGCCAGGCTGGATGGGGCTTTGAGAAACCTGGTCCCTGCCCAGGGCAGGGGGGTTGGAGCGCGATGATCTTTAAGGTCCCTTCCAACCCAAACCATTCTGTGATTCTATAACAGATCAAAGACTATGGCAACACAGCTCCTTCCAGAACTTCTCTGGCCACATCCATGCCACGGGACAGCAGGCTGGCTTCTTAGAAGTCTGGTCACACCAGCACAAACTCCATGAAAAGCACTGTCAAAACACCTGCGATCTTTAGTTGTGGTAACCAAGGTGCTGTTGATAAGACAGGTGGGTGCAGGTCTGACGAAATATTTTTTGACCTGTTAGTCCTTGGTTGCCCTTTCGCAGCAGCGTGCTGTCAGGGAGAGCGCGCGGGATTGCTCTTACATCCTCCTCTGAGTAAGGCACAGGGTAAACAGTGCGAGTGCCCTTGAAGGAGCTGCTTCCTTGGCATTTGTACCTGCAGCTTAGTCACGCTCCAGCAGGAAACCTGGGCTTCAATGTTCCATTACAAAGTAAAATTTACCTGGCAAATGCTACACTTAAACACGATTAAATGATTTTCAGTACTTGCCTCCCCTTGACAGCTAACCAAAACCCTCTAAAGGCAGCTTTTCCCCCTATTTTTTGGTCTTGGGTTTGAAGCTGTATTCTGCTCTGAGGCAAATTAGGCTGGCACTTGAGAAGGAGCAAGACCAGAGCCCTGCTTCTCTGGGTGGTGTTACAACATATTCATCAGCGCCAGCCCTGCGAGGGTTCCTCTTCACAGAGAAAAAAAAAAAGGATCTTCTTCAAATGGCAGTACCCTTTCTGCTGCTGTACGTTGTGTTTGCCCCAAATCACGCCGCTTCCAGTGACCCCCGCCTCTGTCTCAGTTTATTTTCATTCCTACAGAGGGGCAGTGGGTTTGGAAATACAGACACGTTTAAAAACTATTCCTCAAGTATACAATTAGCTCTAACTTCACTTCTCAGTCAGAAAACAAAAGCATATCCACCAAAATTAATGGAGCTAGAATATGCAACTTATTTAGATCTTTTCTTTGACGCTTCTGTGGATGTCTGAGTTACTGTGTGTTAGCCCCGTTCTGCAGAGATCCCTGGTCCCCCCGCAACTCTGACAGGGAAGGAGAGGGCAAAGAGAGCTGCCACAGGTACAACAAAAATCATTAAAAGCCAGAGGTATTTGTGTTGGTTAAGGTTCTGCAGAAGATTTATTTTAATTCAATCTTAACTTGTGCTAGATTTACTCTGTGCTATCCCTTAATGTCCAATTTGAAAAGCAGATTCAGTGTAATGGGGAAAAATAATAGAAGGGATTATTTTCCAAAACAGCTCCTTGGTATAAGCTGCTTCCATCTAATAAAAATAGCACAGTAATGAGGAGACTATCTAATAAATAGTAATAAATAGTTCCATCTATTGCTCAGAAAAGCTTTCCCACAAAGGCCATGGAGAAAACTGTCTCTTTCCATTCTCAAGTCCATAAAATTCCTTTTTTCCTCCTCAGCTAGGTCCTCACAGACACAATTAAAGAGAAACCCTGCGAGCAGTTTTGCCTGCCAGCAGTGGTGATGGGGAGAGGCAGGGGGCTGTTCGCAGGGCTCCAAGGCTGATCTTTGATCCTCAGCAGGGCTGCTATTTCCCAAACACTTGCTTTAAAGAGAAGAGCACAGAAGAGATTTTTAAAATATTGGGGTAAAAGTGTTTGCAGTACGTGGGCCTCTGTTGAAACATCCCTGGCAACGCTGTTTGCTGCTTTCCTGTTGCTGCAACTTACTGCTTCCCCCTGATAACGAAGTAGAAACTAGACTCCCACCACACAGGAAAAGAAGCTAGAAGACACCTCTGAAGTGTCCTAAAGTTGGTAAAAATCCCAGCCTTGCTCTCCTGTGCTCACAGAAACCTCCAGCACACCTTAGGAGGCAGAGACTGTCACGAGCTCCGAGCGAGGCGTGTATTTGTTATGCACTTACGTGTGCTTGGCATATGCTGCTGCCCAGCATCACTTGCTACGAATTGTAACGTGAAGGAGATAAATCTATTTACCTTCAACATGAAAAGCAGCAACACAGAAGGTGTGGCAGCCTGAAGCTTCCTCAGGAAGCTGCCACCCAAGAACTGAGCCACCACAGCAGGCTGGACCCAGAAAACAGCACCAGAGCACTCTTGAGTTACTACCCTTCTGCTGAGAACGCTTCAAATTAAGCTGCAGCTGGCATAAAGACCAACTTGATCAAACCAAGAGCTCCACACAAAACTCAAGGTTATTAGATATTCTAAGGAACACGCAGAGATTATGTACTACAGTCTACAGGAGTGCTGCGTTTTGCAGGAGATAAATCTACCCACTGCCCTTGCTGTATTCTTCCCTTTCCTAAGTGAAACTTTCCTTCATCGGATTATTGCACTGCGCTCCCCAGCCAGGATCTTAACCCCAGGCTCCCGGTTGAGAAGCAGCTCCTGGTGCTTCAGGCACAGGGGCCAGGCCACTGTGGGTAAGAAGCTGCCGCCCTCAGCTGCCTGCAGGCGTGAGGCTCCCGAGGAGCCACACAAGGGCCAGGTGTTCAGGGGCAGCCTCACCCGTACGCTGCTCAGGCGCAGGATCAATAGTCTTGGTATTCAACTATCACTGATTATTCTCAGCTCCATGTTCTCGCTCCCTGGGCGAGTACTTTCATAGCACTTCTGGGCATGTAACGTTTCAGCATTTGCCCAGTACCGCAGTGCCATCCTTCGCGCCGTTGAACACCTGGCAGTTCAGACGTGCTCTTAAAAACAACAACAAAAAAATGGTTATCTGACTGACCAACAGGCCTAGCTGCACTTTACCGCATGGCCTACCCTGGATCTTCAAAAGGGTTGTGCGGGAGATAATGGTGGAGTCGAGAATCCGCAGCTGTGACAAAAGCTGTAGGGAAGACACGCATCCAACGTGTAAGCATAACGTAAGAGAGGGTGGTAACTGGAGACCCACTTGGTTTAGCAAAAGGTTTTGTTAGTTTGGATCCCACTAACCTACCACAGCACACCTCAAACGGGAAGCCGCTGTACCCCAGAGGAGCATTTCAGTGTGCTTTGCTTTCCAGCCCCATAAAATCCACCCAGTGGCTACACATCTTCCCCACATTCTGACAATGCTGCTTACTTTTCTTAGTAACATTTCGTATTTCTACCAGAAATGTAATCCAGTCTTCCCTGGGGTTAAGTAGTAAGAGACTGACACTCCAAACGGAGTTACTGTAGGTGCACTGGTCTGTGGATCATAAAGTGAAGTCTGCCTTCTTCAAACCTGCCTCTAAAAGCCTTTTTTTTTAAAAAAACTAATTCAGTTTGCCTAATAAAAGATTTCTTCAAACTAACTCCTCTAAAATCAGTTCCTATTTTTAGCCCTTTTCTTTAAGGAATGGCACGCTTTGCTCTCAAAGGTTCACAGCAAGTGAAAAGGAAGACAGCCTACTCCACCTGAAAAGAGCTGCCAAGGTTTCTCACACGAAGTGAGATACACTCACAGCAGTGTTAGTTTTTAACCTGTTATTATCCCACCATATACACGCGAAAGAATTCCAACCAAGTCATTCAGGTCCGTATTTATTAACAAGCCTGTACACTGTCATTACTCATGGCGATGCCTGAAAGAAAGAACACTAATAGAACACAGTCTTCATGTTTC
This sequence comes from Ardeotis arabs, assembly GCA_011801015.1. Classification (NCBI taxonomy): domain Eukaryota; kingdom Metazoa; phylum Chordata; class Aves; order Otidiformes; family Otididae; genus Ardeotis; species Ardeotis arabs. The sequence goes on from JAAGAY010133442.1 coordinate 9,943, forward strand.
AGATGCAAATTACTTCAAGATTTTCCTAGTTAACACAATATCCCAGACTAGCTTACATAAAAACAAAACACCGGGGATCGCAGTCGAACAGTACGGGGGAATCACGTGGGGGTCGCCGAACAGCGCACGGGTGTATGAATCTGACGCAGAAAGACCAGTGTTATTAGAGTTCCCAGGAGACAGCCTCTCTCACAAGCCCAGTTTGGTCCTTCTCCAGTGTCTCCTTTTGGAGTTGTACCTAAGACAAAAGCAGTGTAAATTAGCAAAGCGCACGCACATATTTGAGGATCCAAGTGGACTGGAACCACCCGGAATTAGCTCGACAGTAAAGGACTGAAATATTTCTTACATGCTGTAGTGACAAGCTGCCAACAATAATCAGCTGTGTAGTTATTTTTTTTTAATTTCCATCTGTTTACTTTCTTCATTCACTAACCAACCAGCACATCACTGCAACGGAATTTAAACCTCAAAGAGATAAAGATGCCTGCAGAGATGCATCAGCACCGGCGTGTGAATATCCTACCTCCTCTTTCGGAGACAAGACTTGTGATCTTGTATTGACTGTCCAACGATAATGAAAATTACCTCTTGAAGGTAGTTCATGAGTCTAACGCAACAAATATCACTGTTGTTCAAAATACGAAAGCAGAGCAGCATATGGAAAAGGCCCTCTTCCAGGAAAGTATATTCATTTATGAGTGTGTATTTGTACACGTTAAGGACAAGCTGTTTCACCACCATACAGGTGAAACCGAAGACAGCGTTAACAGAGTTACTCTCAGCAGGAAAATGGCAGTACTCCCACAGAATGAAGCACTGTAATTGCAGCCTGCTTTAGCACACAGTTTGGATCAAGCCGATGACCGAGGTACTGAAGTGCCACAAGACAAAAAGTCACTATTTTTGCCCCATAATCAAGTATTCCAAAGTACTGCTAGTTAGCTGAAACAGAACCCTGCCGTAAGTCGGCGTCTGGAACACAAGGATACAGTCTGGGGCACGCAACACTGATTTTTCCTAGAAAGAAACAAGTTAGTTTCACTGCCTGAGCCAACCACTGCCACTGTCACTCTCCCCACTACTTAGGACAAAAAATGATCCGGGAGAAAAAATCCTGTTCCCTCACGAAGTCTAAAAAGGGGAGCATATGAGATAAAAAGCTAGCTGCAGAGGTGTGTGACCAAACTACGTTGGCTGATGCTGTTAAACCAGGGGGCTCAGATACGCACTGCCTTCTGCATGCCTCACACTGATCTGGTATTCTACAGGGTCCTCCTATTGCATTTTCCCCAAATACAATGCTTGAAAACAAACACTATAGGCAAACAAAAAGGAACTGCTGCAAATTAATTCTGTAGTCACACACCAAGGATCTTATACTATCAATTTGATCTCCCATACACCCAACAAGCCCTTTGGTCCCTTACACACAGTCCTCTACACCTCAGAATGCCCCTGCTCAGGAAGGCACTGAGGGACACTTATGAGAGGGGAAAGGTGCTGAGAAGGGGAGTGTCAGAAGCAGAGGAACAAATTATCCACACGTATAGTTCATACTTTCAGCTTCAACACGCCATCACCCAGCACCTGTGGATCCTTGCAGAGCACTGGAACAAGCCGAACTGTCCAGAACGGAATGGCATGCGAGCCCCACACTGCCTCAAGAATGGGCTGACAGTTTCCAGTGGAGTTATGTATCTGTGCTAGCATGCTTGTACGGCACTCACAGCCACAAAATTTCACTTTTGCCTACATAAACACTTTCACACAACCAGCTTCCCACTTCAGTGCACGCCGCCCAGCAGCCTGGTTCAGACCCTGCACAGCAGCAGCCTGCGGTTCCGCACAATTCAGCCGCCGATCCGGTTACCTGATCTTATTGCCCGTTTTCATGCGAATCCATTGCGGGATAGGCCGGTTCTGCTTCTGCTTCTTCGCAAGGAAGCGTTTGATCTTGAACGTCTTGTGAGACGACTGGAAGAGAGAGAGCAGCCGTTAGTCCCGCACGGCAGCCCCCGCACAGCCCCGGGCTCGCAGTCGGCGGAGGGCGGCTCCCCCGGGCCCGGGCCGGCCCCCCCGCAGAGCACGGCACCGGCACCGCCGCCCCGCGCGGTGAGGCGGCCGGTGGGGCCGCAAGGCCTCGGCGAGGCGGGGCCGGGGAAGTTGCACCGGGGCCCTTCCCGCTCAACCAGGGCCCCCGCGCCCCCGCCCCGCCAGCTTGCCGGGAACCCCGAGCCAGCCCACGGCGGCGAGAAAGCCCGGGGTGTCGCGGCGCGGCGGCGGATGGCGGCCGATGGTCTCACCATGGCGCGGAGCTGCCCGGCGTCCCAACGATGGCGGCGGCGGAAGAGGCGGAAGGGGCGGAGGGAAGCGGCCAGAGAGACGGCGGCGGCGGCGGCGCGGGCCCCGCGGCCACAGCACCCCCTGGCGGCGCGGCGGGCGCGGACGGCGCTGAGAGAGGGAGGGCGGCGGCGGGAGTTTTGCGAGTTTATTGGTTTCGGTACAAAACGCTATGGCTAAAATTCGCTAGCTGAGCAGGAGCTGCTACTGGTGAAGTCTCTTTCTGGGCTGTAAAACAACAGTTCATGTTACGAGGGAAGATGAAGCAGTACCGTGAGAGCAGGAGTCGGGAAACGCTTCAGGCTCAGAAAAAGGGAGACGGCTGGAAAAGAACAGGATGCTCGAACCGGCTACACTCGGTTAAAAACAAGCATTTCAATGTAGGCAGACTTTACATGAGAATTTGTCAAGAAGTATTCCACTATTAAGCCAGCTTATTCATACACTCCAACTTAAGTTACTTTATCCAGAGAACCACGCAAGGGGAAGGTCTCTCCCTCCCTAACGTTATTGCTGCAGTGCCAGATGTTCTCCTCTTTGCGTGCCAGAGGGCTCCCGCCCGCTGGTACCTCAACCACCCCTGTCTCAGCGCTAGGCTGACATAATTTAGCTATCATTGCCTCAGGCAGGAGCACCACACAACATCGCAACACCTGCGCTAACTCCAGGCAGCTCCAAGCTCGCTCTGCTTAAGTGCGTCAAACACTGGCTCCGATCGCTTTACAGTAAAGCTCTGGCTTTAGATCCAGGTGTCATCTCCTCCTGACCACATGACTCATTTATTATCATACTTAAGGCCATAAAGTCTTTCTACGTTGCAAAGGTTCTCTTCTCTGTTGTAGTTAGATGCTGGGAAAATAAATTCAAATAACTGAAAATACAATGAGAACACATTTCAAATTCCGAATCTACAACTGAGGTTCTTCAACCAGAAACATCCAACAGCACGATGCCCCCTTCTCTTCCTTTGTTCCTTCTTCGCTTCGAAGGCACTTCTGGATTGCGTAGTACATGCTCTTTGGCTGCACAGACAGTCAGAACACATAAGGCTTGCATGCTAGTCACTCCTCTTCCTTCGTATTACCGGTCTCACTCTCTTGCTTCTTATCCACTCCCTGCTCCGTGGACTTTGCAGCACTGTCTTCATACTGACACAGTCTGCTTCGGCTTCGGGCTCCCGGCTGGTACAGCTGCATTGCTGGACGATCCTGAAATAAATCAAAACTATTTAGACTCTTTCACAGCCCCACACCACCATGGTTATTATGGCATCAGTGATACACCAGCGAAATGGCTCAAATTAAAACTTTTCAAGGTGTTCTAAGTTAAATTATTCCACCACGGTGGCAACGTAACTTCAACTGTCTCAAATCAAGGTTGTCTCTGTTGTAAGGCAACATCCCTGCTCAGGCCACAAAGAACACTGCACACAGTTAAAGTTACTCGTAAAAGAGTTTCCTACTTTGACAAGCTCAGCTCACCCTCTCTCAGAAGAGAGGCCAACTTCAAAGCTTCTTCAAAACCTTGAGTTTCATTTGTACCCTATAATGCCTTAAGTGACATGGAAAACCTGTATACTGATGCTGCCAAAGCAGATTTGTTCAGTATATATAAAAATAAATCTCAAGACATTATTTCTTGAGTCGACAGGAGATCTGTCATACTCTACATGTAGCGGTTTGCCCCTGTTTTGGGGGAGCCTACTCACACTCCCACTTTGAGATGTGCCTTCAGGCACGTACAGCATCAGCAGAGACACGGGTAGATCACTGATGCTCTACTGACACCTTACAGACACAGCCTACGGCATAATCCAGCAAGTGAAAAGGGATCAGTGTCTTTACAATTTAGCCCACAGTATCTCAGCTTAATTCCTATACAGCAACAAGAAACATCACTAACAGTTTAGCAAAGTTTAGTGCACAAACAGGAAAACCTTCCAGCAATGGCAGTTTGTTACCAGAACAGGAAGAAGTTTCAACAGAGAAACCACATGCTTCTTTCCTTGAAGTCCTTTTATCCTAAAACCCACAAACTGGTCCCTATGAATCAACACATGAATTTAAAGAAATCCAGCACCTTGTTTCTGATACGATCCCTCTTAATCGTATCCTCTTTTTTATCGTCTTTGGTTACTTTCTCAGATTTGTCCGTGCTGCTGGTAAAGTCTGTGAGATCACTTTTCTTTCCCTTTTCTCTGAGTAAGTCTCTCTCCTTTTTCACCTCTTCCTCTTTTCTTCTAAAAACCTTCTCTTTCTCAAAGCGCTCTTTCTGCCTCCGACGCTCCTCTTCTTGGCGTCTCAGTTTCTCCCTCTGTGCTCTCTCATATTCTCTGTCTCTTTCAAAATCTCTATCTCGGTCCCTGTAGTCCTTTACACACTCATCTTCTGATCTGTATGAAAACAAAACTGAAAATTAAGCTCAAAAGATTCATCAAACAGAGCTGGGAGATCAATGTAATACTGGTGTAAATTTGCAATACGAAGACGACAGACTGGTAGGTTCTAGGGAGCTTTCGGAAGCTGTAATAACCCGAGTCATGCACGGCAACCAGAGATGACACTGACCGCTAGCGTTTCCTAGCCTTCTACTCACGTAGCTGGCTGAGTCTCCTCTGGCTTTGGAAAACATCCGAATTTCTCTGTCTCATCTCTATTTCTCACATGGCAGAACTGAACCTCGAACAGATCACGGAGCTGTTGAGAATGACACTTTCCACTTTGACCTTTTACAAGACTTAAGGGGACTACTAACTGCAGTACACCTCTCCTCTTGCCACCGTTATAATTCTCTCATTGCAAGGACAGCACTCACAGCCTGCTGCAGGTCACCTACACCTGGGCTTCTTTTGCAGAGTTCCTACAGTGAGTTGCAAAAATATTAAAGTGTGTCCACTGGTGAAGAGCTGTCAGGTAATTCACACAGCTTTCTGTAATCACAGGGGTGTGCACTGCCACACAGAACACATCCCGTACCTTACAGCAGGAAAAAAATTGAAAGAATTTCAAAACATGGTCGTGGCAGAGCAGCCTAAGCCTCAGGACGATCAGGAAACAAATTATATAAACATATACATATTTATAGCAAGTACTAGAATACTTTTTTGCCTTCTCTTCTTTTGTCTCCCCATCAGATCGTTTGGCAGATGAACTACTCGCATTTTTTTCCTCCCTCAGAGCCTCTTTTTCCAGTTTCTTGGATTTTTCTTTTTTCTCCAAGTCTTTTTCATCTTTTTCAGGCTTCTTAAGCAGCTACAAAGAAAACAGAAGTCTCAACTAAAAAGCTCACTCTAATACATATTGTCTGGCACAACACCGAAATTGCATCAAAGGAGCCATAGCCCAGCAAGAAATAAACATTAAAGGAATATTACTGCAAATCGTATTTCTAAAAGCTGGAGTGTATGAGTAAGCATAATCCACACAGCGGACTAGGATTTTTCTCCTAAAACAGGCCATTTTAGAAAGCTTAAAAATAGTCTCCATTCCATAGCGAATTCACAATTCTGTTTACCGCAGCGTGTACAACAGTCACATGACAAAAGCTTTAAATATTACTACCAAGCATTACAGCATGTAAACCTTTACAATGCCTAATATTTAATATTACAAAAAAGTGGTAATTTACTAACACCAAACTCATGTGATTCTTCACACAATACTCAAAGCACATTTTGAGAGACTGATATACAAACAATAGGGGAAAGGGAGTGTAACAGTTTATAATAAAGAACTGTTCTAGACCTTAATCTTTGGTTCTTCTTTTGATCTGTCTCTTTCTTTTTCTGGGCATCTGTCTACTTTCTTCAGTTTTTCTGCTTCTTTTCTCTTCCTTCTCTCCTCCTCTTTCCATTTTCTTCTTTCTTCTTCTCTTTGTCTTTTTCTTTCCAATTCTCTCCTCCTCCTCTCCTCTCTTTTTTCTTCTCTCAGTCTCTGTGTGTAAAAACAAAGAGAAATAGTGTAATTTCCACACTAGAAAACATCCCTTCAAGCCTAACAAGATACCCTGCCACAAAGTGATAAAGTATTTCATCACCTAACAACTCACCTCAAAACGGACCCCATTATGAAAGAACAATAAAAAGTTGTTGTCTCTATTGCTGCTGTGAACCTGAACATGTTACAGCAGCATTTTTTTTCTTGCTCATAAGCCTTGATTTGTACTGTCTTAAAAAAAAAAAAAAAAACCAAACCAAAAACCAACCCACAAACACAACACTAGCCTCAGCCTTTATTATTCTAATTTTATTTAAATCTGCCTCATCGTGGACTTTCTCCATCACGAAGAGTTAAAATGAGATTATGTACCAGGAGAAAGATGTGACTGCCACACGAGACATTTAGCTGTGACCAGAACGCACACAAAGCACCACCATTCCCACAAAGGCCAGAGTTCTAGTAGTTTAAAATATGTAAACCAGATGCCAACAAGTAAGTTGGGTCAAAAGCTTCCTCTTCAAAAGGAAGGCCCGAAACATATCGGTGTACACATTGCAATATACACACCCGTGCTTTAAATGAGCAAACTGTACTTGCAAGCAATAAGAAGATTCTGGAGATAAGACTTACCTGTTTATTTTTCAAGAAGTTCAATAAAGGAGTAGTCTTTTTAGCTAGAGAATATATAAAACAAATGTAAACAGTTTGCCTTATCCAACACTGCAATAATGACAATAAAACCTTGTACGACACGAAGAAGGCTTATGGATTATCCAGCCCATCTCCTCTCACGTACAGCAACACAGCAGTGAAACAAGAGTTGCAGTCCCATCCCTGAACAGCAGCAACTATTAGGATTCTATAAGCTTTTTAGGACACTAATATAACATCCACCTATCTGTACAGGGATATTCAGACTGCATTAGGATTCTCTCACTTTGAAAGAGATACTTGTAACATGCTTAAAAAGACAGACTTCTGGTCATTTGTGTGATATTTTACCCAACCACAACATCTCTTAACCTGTGCCTGCATGGACCACCACTGCTTACAGCATTTGGCATGAAACACCACTGCATCTCACCGAAACGCAGCCACTCCGCAATCTAGTCTGGCTAACAAACACCTGACTAGCAGTTTAAAACAAGAAGGGAGGTTATCACATAAAACTGAAACCTAGAGTAGAATTTAGAGCATAGGAGGAAAATAAAATACACTGAATAACATTAGCCTAAAGGTTTAACGAATACCAAGTGAGCAAACAAAAGAAATCAGTCTCCTCAAGGTTGACAAATCACAGCTTCAAATTACACCGCAGACATTTTCCTAGAGCACAAAGAAACGTAACTACAGGACAGAGATTTCCATACCTATGAGCTCTTTGTTTCTTGCCTCTATTTCCTCCAACAAAGTTTCAGGAGTGGAGGTTAGTTTTTCATCGTCTGCACTGTAACTTTCCAAAAACTTCTTGTACTCTGGATCTACAGAGGAGGGGAAAGAGGGGAAAAGAAAAAAAAGGGGAAAAAAAATATATACACATACTGTAGCATGAAAATAATTTGCATTGTGTACTGCTGGAAGTCTGGGCTAGATTTGCATAAGTTGTGTCGTTTATACGTCACCTTCTCAAAGGAGCTGCTGCGTTACGCTTGTCTAGGAAGACCGTATTTAAGATTTGCAGCTGACAAAGCGGTGCTAATAAGCTTCATACACAATTAAGCAAAGATTCTATTATAAACTACTGTGTCACAGTAAAAACATTACATTCAAATTACTGATAGGGCTTTCAAGTCTACACATGCAAAACAAGCAAGCTAGCTGTTATACCATCTTCGATAGTTCCAGTTTTGGCATCCTTTTTCTTACTCTTCTTTTTTGCAGCTTTCTGGAAAGGTGCAAACTCAACTATGGCAGCATATTCCTGACCTGTTAAAAGGAGAGGGAAAAATACATTAAAACAGAGATGAAATAGATATAAAATAGAGTATGTTGTCCAGGTCTTAAGCAGGAAGATAAGCCTCACAAGAAACAGGCAATACTAGAAGAGACTACTTGGGCAGCATTAAAAAATTCTTGTATTTTGAAAGTCATTTAACAAAACCCCCACATTTCAGAGACAGCAGAATTTACAAGCTAAACGCTCTCACTGTGTTAACAAAACAACACATTCACAGACTTGCAAGAAGAAGGAAATGCTAGATTTAGGACCGCCCGTAACTGCCAGTTCAGCCACCTCAGCTACACCAC
>JAAGAY010133444.1:0-13798 GCA_011801015.1 Ardeotis arabs
TCCGGGCTTTGCCCACCTCCGCATAGACGGTCGTCATCTGCTTGGCGTCTCCTGGGGGGGTTGGAAGGGTCAAGCGTAAGGTGGGGGGTGCGTTAGAGCCCCCGGGCTGGGGAGGGTCAGCCCTCAAGCAAAGCAAAGCGGAGGGAGGAAGAGGTCCCTTGGCAAGAGGGAGGTTTTGCTTTGTTGGTACCTGGCGGGAATAGAATCACGGAATGGTTTGGGTGGGAAGGGAGTGTTAAAGCCCCCCCAGCAAGGAGCAGGGACATCTCCAACCGGATCAGGTTGCTCAGAGCCCCGGCCAACCTGGCCTGGGATGTTTCCAGGGATGGGGCATCCACCCCCTCTCTGGGTAACCTGGGCCAGTGCTCCATCACCCTCAGCGGAAAACATCAGCAGAGGCAGGGAAAGACTTTGCAGCCGGCGAAGAGGGGTGATGCTGCTCGCTGGCATCAGGAGAAGGAGCACGAGAGCGTTTGAAATTGGAAGGTGATGGCCACACAGCCAAAAACCCCTCAGCTGCTCATCCCGCGCCAACCCCAGGGACAAACCTCCCGAGGGGTCCCCTCCTCGCTTCCTCCGCCTGCGCCAGGTGATGACGATGGCTACGGAGACGGCCAGCGCCAGCCCCAGGGACACAGCCACTGCTCCCCACGGAACGAAGCTGAAGAGACCTGGGGAAGAAGGAGAGAAGGGGAGACCTTCGATGGACAGCAGAGCCTCCAGCCGTTTCCAAACACCTTCTCCATCACAGCCCGCAGAGAACGGATGCAGCCGGGAAACCGCAGCCCTGTCACTCCAGCCACGCTTGGCTACTGCATTTGTCACTTTTTGACATCAGCGTGACATCCTCTGTGGTTTCGCTTGCCCAGGCAGGGAGACAAAGAGCTTGTGCACCCCCAAAATCCAGCTTTGGCGGAGCTGAGGGCCAATTACCCGAGGCCGCACAGGTCGCCGCAGCGTCGGTGCTGGCCGTGCTCCAGCTCGCCGGGTTGCTGGCGTTGCAGGAGCAGATGACGGAGTCGATGTCCCCACGGATCGGCAGCTGCAGCCGGGGCTCCATGGCTCCTACGCGACCCTCGCCGCAGGACCAGCTGTAGGAGACGTTGGCGGCAGCGGGCACGGTGCAGAGCAGTGAGAGGTTGCAGCGGCCCGGCTCCCGGTGCAGGACGCGTGCCTCCAGCCGCGGCGGGCGGACGGGCTCTGCGGGGACAGAGCCGGTGAGGGGCACGGGGGGACGGGGTGATGGGGGGACGGGGACGCGGCGACTCACCCCACACCGACACGCGGAAGCACAGGGATGTGACAGTGCCTGACGTGTCCTGAAAATCTGCCTGGTAGACCCCACTGTCGGCCATGCTTATCGGGCTGATCCGCAGGGAGAGGGTGTCGTTCAGGAAAACAGCTCTTCCAAAAAAAGGACCCATGGAGAACTGGACATCATTCCTCTCAGCCGTCACAATCCGCTGCTGGAGTCCTTTACTCGTTCTCACTCTCCACTCAAGTCTCGTCCACCGCTGCGGGATTCTCTCCAGCAGCAGCTCCAGCACTCCGTTGGCAGAGATGTTTTTTTCCCGGCACTCCAGGGATCCTAAAGCGGAGAAGGGTGAGCGAGGGCCTGCGGCCCTGGGAGATGCTCCGTGGCTGGGGAGGGGGCACGGCTGTTGGAGCCCACCGGTGCCCCGGACCCGCTGCCCCCCCAGCTCAGCCTGCTTCCCCATCACCGTCGCCATCCCCATCCCAGGATTTCCGGAGCAGGGATGGCTGCAGACCCTCTGCCCATCGCATCCTTCATGCCCCACCTCCTCCTCACCCATCCAGCCTGGGAACAGCAGGAATTTTTCTGCTGAACCCTTTCTTCTCTTGGGTTTCTGTGCTTGTCTCCCTCTCTTTAGTGCAGCCCCGGATGTTGAGGGCTCTGTCACAGCAAAGATAAAAAAAGCCCCTAAAACAAAAGAACACCCATGGCCAAGCATGCACACAGCCCTGCGGCTTCCTCGCGGCTGCGTGCGGTCGGGGCTGCCTCAGCCAGGGCGGGGCGGGGGGGGACCAACTTTGCTCTCTCCTGCTGCAGCCAGGAGACCCCAAGCAGCTCCAGCTTCAAATGTCCAAAGCTGCAGAGTGGGGACCATTTATCAGTTCCCACCCGTGATGTCTCCCACCTGGGACCTGCAGCTGGGTGCAAAGGGAGCCCTTCCCACCTCTCTGGGTGCCAAACAGCCTGCAAGGGGCTGGGGATGCTGCACCCAGTGCTGCAAGAAGGGTGGGAGGGTGCCTTGGTGCCTTCACCCTGGAGCTGCCCTGAAGGGAAGGTGCCAGGGCTGTGGGTGTGCAGGGGAAAAAATAAGGAGTGATGCTCCATCCCTGGAAACATCCCAGGCCAGGTTGGATGAGGCTCTGAGCAACCTGATCCGGTTGGAGATGTCCCTGCTCTCTCCAGCCGCCGCGAGCACTGGGCCGGGGCCGGTGCAGCACGCCGTGGGCTCGCCATGCTGGCAGGGAGGTTTCGCAGCTCAGCCGAGCTGCAGGCTCTGCTGCTTCGTGCTAACAACGCCCATGATGGTTCGGTCACCCCCGAGCAGCCAGCGGCCCCCAGCCCTGTGCCGTCGGGGTGGGCAACCGGGCCAGGAGACGCCTTTTTGGGGCGAGGAGAGAGGGAAGGTGGAGGTGATGCTCGCCTGGTTCCCCCGAGAGCAGGGGAGGGCAGCACGGTGGGGATGCAGCGGTGAGGCCGGGAGATGCTCCCGGCCCCTGAACCCAGGAATTTCTTGTGTAAAAGTCGCTGGTTTTGTGAAGAAGACCCTCAGCCACCGCCAGCTGCGCTGACATTGCGGAGGAAGGGCGCTGCGCATGCCCCGCCAAGAGACCCTGCCTCAAAAAGCTGCGTTCGTGAGCGCAGGAAAGGTTGAAGCCGGCCGCAGGGTGTGGGCTCCGTTCTGGCAGGGAAGTGACTTTTTTAGGACAAGCAACGCTGCCCGCAAAGGGGAACCGGCACTGCACGAGAACCCTCCCAGCTCTACCTGCTCCGGGTGGCACCGGCCACAGAAAACTGAGGAAAAGGCAAAAAATCCCCCGAGCCCAGCCCCGCTCCACCCCCCCAGGACCCTGAGCCCAGCTCGGTGCCTGGGACCCCGCAGCTCTCCTGGGCCTGAGCACCCATGGGTGCCGGCAGCACAGCCGGCCTCGCCTCGGCACCCAGCTCCCCACCCTCGCACCCCTCCCGCCCTCGCGAGCCCCCGTCCTCGCCGCGTCCCCCTCCTCACCTCTGTCGCCAGCCGCGGTCAGCAGCAGCAGGCACAGCAGGGGCGGTGGGCAGCGGGGACCCCCGCCACCAGGCATCTCCGAGCGGTGCCCGCGGGAGCTCCCTGCGGACTGAGAGGTGCAAAACCCCTCAGAGCCCGCCGCGGCCCGGCTGCCGCTTCCTCTCCCGCCCGCGGTTCCTCCGAGCCGTCGGGGCTGTGTCATCCGCCCCTTTCACCCCCACCGTGCCCCCAAATCGATTCCCCCCACACCCCAGGGTCCCCGCAGAGCCGGCCGCCCCGGCGAGCTCGGCCACAGCGCTCGGCGGGCTGCGAGCCACGGAGGAAATAGATTTTAATTACCCGGGAGCGTTTTTTGGGGGGGGTTTTGCTTTCCTTTTGCAGCTCGCTCCGGGAGGAGAAGTTGCGCTGGGCGCTGGGCGCTGTGCGGCAGCGGTTTGTGACCTGCGGACGTGCCCAACGCCCTGACCGCAGGCTGGGGCCGGCCCTCAGCAGCAGGATTTGGCGCGACGGGGAGCAGCGCCCAGCCCAAACGCCCCCGAGCCTCGGCTGCGGGGAGCCGGGAGCTGATCCTCCCCTCACTCCCATTCCCACCTTTCCCTGGGCCAGCCATGCAGCACGGCACCTTTCTCCTCCTCGTCTCCCTCTTCTTCCTCTGCCAAGCCCAAGGTAAGCGCAGGCGGGCGGCAGCTGCCTCTGCCGCAGGAGCTGCAACCAGTTGTGTCCGGTCTCTGCGCCAGGCATCGCGGTGGGGCTGCCGAGTTCCTCGGGAAACAGCTTTCGGAAGCGCGCCCGGGGTCAGCGCTTGGCTGTCAGCTGGGTTTTGCTTTTGGTTGGTTGTTTCTTTTTTTTTCTTGTGCAAACTAGCACGGCAGCAGCTTGTCACGGGATCAGCGCCGTTTCTCGGGTTGTCGGGTGAGAAAATACCCCCGCAAGCTGAAGCTGAAAGCAAAAGGCTCTTTTTGGAGGTCAGAAAGGCTCAGCGCCACCAGTTGGGCTTGAATTGGGCCATTTGAAGGAAGTACGGTGAGAAATTGGCCATTTTTTTAAGAAAGGCTCTGCTCAGGAGGGTTTGACTTCCGTAGGGGGGCACGGGGGAGGGCGGTGGGCGAGAACTTTGTGGGAGCTCCTTTGGAAAATGGGATTCCCTTTGTGCTGGCCGTAAATAAGAGGGAGGCAAGAACGCCCACGGCGCGCGTTGGGGAGTAGCTGTTCCGCACCCGCCGGAGGTGAGCGGAGGCAGAGGATGCGAGAGGAGGAAGTGAAAACGGCTTCCACGCTGCACTCGGCCATGCCGGGGGGATCCGAGGGGCGGCTGGAGCCTCGCCGTGCCGGAGGCTCCGAGTCCCAGATCCACAGGGATGGACGGAGCAGGGCTGTGCGGGTGTGGGACCTCCCCGAGCCACGGAGCATCTCCCGGGGCCGCGGGCCCTCACTCACCGCTCTCCTCTTTAGGATCCCTGGAGTGCCGGGAAAAAACCATCTCTGCCAACGGAGCGCTGGAGCTGCTGCCGGAGAGAATCCCGCAGCGGTGGACGAGAGTTGAGTGGAGAGTGAGAACGAGTAAAGGACTCCAGCAGCGGATTGTGACGGCTGAGAGGAATGATGTCCAGTTCTCCATGGGTCCTTTTTTTGGAAGAGCTGTTTTCCAGAACGACACCCTCTCCCTGCGGATCAGCCCGATAAGCACGGCCGACAGTGGGGTCTATGTGGCAGATTTTCAGGACACGTCAGACGCTGTCACATCTCTGTGCTTCCGCGTGTCGGTGTGGGGTGAGTCGCTGCGTCCCCGTCCCCCCATCACCCCGTCCCCCCGTGCCCCTCACCGGCTCTGTCCCCGCAGAGCCCGTCCGCCCGCCGCGGCTGGAGGCACGCGTCCTGCACCGGGAGCCGGGCCGCTGCAACCTCTCGCTGCTCTGCACCGTGCCCGCCGCCGCCAACATCTCCTACAGCTGGTCCTGCGGTGAGGGTCGCGTAGGAGCCATGGAGCCCCGGCTGCAGCTGCCGATCCGTGGGGACATTGACTCCGTCATCTGCTCCTGCAACGCCAGCAACCCAGCGAGCTGGAGCATGGCCAGCACCGACGCTGCGGCGACCTGTGCGGCCTCGGGTAATTGGCCCTCAGCTCCGCCAAAGCTGGATTTTGGGGATGCACAAGCTCTTTGTCTCCCTGCCTGGGCAAGCGAAACCACGGAGGATGTCGCACTGATGCCAAAAAGTGACAAATGCAGTAGCCAAGCGTGGCTGGAGTGACAGGGCTGCGGTTTCCCGGCCGCATCCGTTCTCTCTGGCCAATGTCTCCTACAGCTGGTAGAAGTTTCTGCAGCCCCATTTTGGGACGCGGGGGCAGGTTTTGCTGCCCCTCCAGCTCCCAAAGAAGGTTTTGGGGCTTAAATCCCCCGGGGAGGGCGGAGTGGGAGATGCGTGGTCGCACATCGGTGCCGGCGGCGGCGCCGGGGACGTGGCAGAGTGGGTCCATCCCCAGCGCCTCTCTCTGCCCGCAGATGTTTCGTGGTCCTACTGCCGCGTGAAGGGGCTGCTCTGCCTGCTGCTGCTGCCCAGCCTGGCCGTGGCCGTGGCCGTCATGCACGTCCTCGTCCGGCGGCGGGGACCCCCGTCCCGCCATGCTCCCAGCTCCTGGGGCGCTGGGTAGGACCCCCCTTGCAGCCGCCAGCCCCCACCCTGCTTTTGCATCCAGCTGGACCCCAACGCGCCCCACCAAACGAGCTGCTTTCCACCGCGAGGAGCTGTCAACCGGCCTGAGCATGGATTAAAGAACAACCCAAGCTGTTTTCTGCCCCAGTCTTCTGTGGTTTGGGCTCCTGAAGTCCTGGGCTGCTCTGGAGAGGTGGGATCAAACGGGCTGTGGGGGTTTTCGCCCCAAAAGATGAGGCTCCACTCCAACAGCCCAGGGCAAAGCTTCCCCCCAACCCAGGAGAGACCCCCAGGGTGGAATTCTCCCTCCAGTTCTGAGCAAACAGGGATGCGCTCCTGCCAAACCCCCGGCTCTGGGATGGAGCCTGTGGATGGGGCACCCTGTGGAAGGAGCATCCCGTTACAGAATCATGGAACGGTTTGGGTGGGAAGGGAGTGTTACAGCCCACCCAGTCCAACCCCCTGCAAGGAGCAGGGACATCTCCAACCGGATCAGGTTGCTCAGAGCCCCGGCCAACCTGGCCTGGAATATTTCCAGGGATGGGGCATCCACCCCCTCTCTGCGGGTGCTGTCCCCTGCCCGGCAGCATCATCCAGGGCCGGTGGGTCGCCGGCAGCCGCTGGAAGAGAGCAAGAGGAGCCAGCGGCCCCTAATCCCATCGCCGCGCCGTCTGCTTCTGCCCTCCGATCCGCACCGTTAATCGCCTTACGGTAAGCTCATTGCCTCCGCGCCGGCCCCCAGCCATCCCCGGGCCCCGCTGCCGGGTGGGATGCTGTGGAAATGGCGGCCGGGAACTGGGAGATGGGTGGGAATGAGCTGGGGACTATGGGACCCCGTTGCGCAGCAGCCACCCTCGAGCAAGGGCCGGTGGCCGGTTCTCCTGGGAATGGGGAAGATTCCCTGTAAAAATCTTGGAAAAATGCCACAGCACTGGGATCAGCTCAGTCTCTCCAGCAACCGGAGTGGGTTTCCCGCAAGCCAGCGTGCCCAAAGGATGCACGAGCCGACAGGTCCCCGCTCCATCATCCGGGGGGGGAAACTGAGGCACGGCCTGACCCCCGCAAGCCTGGATGGAGCCCGCTGGAGGAGCTGCGGTTCCCTCCCCGCGCGGTGACGTGGGTCACGCCGGCTCCCACGGCCCCTTCCTCCTCCTTGCAGGCAGAAGAGCCAAAAAAAAAAACTAATTAAGGCTACAAAGGGAAAAGCGGCGTTCCGCAAGGATGAAAACCTCCGCTCCAGCGCCGGGGCTGAGCCGATTAATTGGAGCTTTTGTCTGCCGCTCCGCACAGCACGGAGGGAATAATTCCCGGAGCTGTGTCCGGGGAGCGCGGAGAGGAGGGGGAAAGGGGAAGGGGATGGAGGGAAGCGCTCCCCGCGTTCCGCGTGGGGGAGGAAGGGAAGATGCTGCGTGCTCCAGGCACCGCATTGCGGAGGGTGTTTTTATTCCGCGCACCGGCCGCGGCTCCTCGGTCCCCTTCCCGCCGCACGCGGAGGGGAGAAGGGGGGTTCAGGGCCGGGGGTGCCACGGCTGGGGGTGCGGGGCTGCTTTCCCCCGGCTCCCGCAGCGGAGCGACGCGGGGACGGCGGCCGAAACGGCTCCGCGGGGCGGGCGATGCCGCGGGACGGGAGCGGGAAGCGGGCGGCCGTCCCGCACGGGGCTTTCACGGGGGTGCCCCCATGGGGACCCCCCAGCCCCCCTTTATCAGACAGACAGGGTTTTTTTTTGTTTTAATGGGCCGGCAGCATCCCAGCTGCGCTCCGCTTCCAGACCGTGGAAGGAGGGAAAAAAAATTCCGTTTTTTACACCAAAACGCTCTCAGCGCGGCTCTGCCCGAGAGGTGGCAGCAGGCGACCGCGCTCGGTGGCAGCCGGGCTGGGCTTGGCCCCGGCTGGGGTCCCTGAGCCCCCACCCCAGCACCCGTCCCGCAGGGGCCGAGCCCTGGTCCCGCACCACTCGGGGCGGCGGTCACGGGTGGAAAGCGTGGGTTTTGGTGGAGGGGGGATGGCATCCAAGGGAAGGCGAATTTCCAGCCGGAGCATCTCCGGCAGCGCCCAGGCCTCCCCCGGCTCCGGCTAAAATTCACCCGTGCTGGGGGGCAGCGCCCGCAGCCGCACCCAATGGGAACAAGACCGGGATGCGCAGGGGGGGACCCCAGTCCCAGCTCCGCCCGGGCCCCCCGAATGGTGGCACCCCGTTATCCATCGTCCGGACTGGTGACACGGGGGCTGCCTCCTCTTCCTCCGCCTGTCCCGGGGCAGAGCCAGGCCCGGGAGCATCCCGGCGAACACCAGAGTCTATCCCACCCACCGTGCCACCGCTTCCCTTGTCCCACCGGCACCCACATCCTTCCCGGCCACCCTTGTGCGGTCGCCCTCCGATCGCACAAGGAGTTTCCCGCAAGGTCCGCTTGACCCCACGCCGGAGGGGACGTGGCCGGAGTGGGGGTCATGCTGCTCTGCTGCGAGGAGGATGCTCCCAGGGCCGGGACAGCCGGTTTGGCGCTGGGATGGCAGGGCAGGTGGGCTGGAGCATCCCGGCTGCCCCAGCACCCATCCCAGGGTCCTTCCCCTGATCCCACCGTCCCAAGGACCTCGTTCCCCTTCCGGCAGGTGAGTCCCAGAATGGAGGGACGAGGATGACAGGGACCAGGGTTTGGGTTCGCTCCATCCCGGAGAGGTCCCCATGGCGGGTGGGCTGCCGTCACACACTCCCCAGTCCCGAGCCCACCGGCCCCTCGGCCGTGCGGAGGAGACCGAGACCGGCACGCGGTCGGCGGAGGAATTCTCCTTCCCCTTTCCATGCCCACCCGCACCTGGGAACACCCAGACCCCCAAAGTTGGGGGGGAGTGGTTCCCGAAATAACCGCTGACCCCACAGCTCACGCCGTGCCCACGACGGATCACGTGACACGAAGGCCGGGAGCGGGGACGCGGGAGGAGATGACGGCAGCACCGCGAGATCCGGGGGAGACACCGGGTCCCACGTGGCGACACGGGGGGCGGTGGTGGTGGGACGGCTGCTGCGCGGTGAAGGGCTATGGCGTGGCCACCGCCTTCGGGCCGCTGCCGATGCTGGTGGTGGCCACCCACGTGCTGACCAGGGACGGAGCCGGGGGATGAGCTCTGGGGGGGATCTGAGCCCCCCAACACCACCGGCCCCCGACTCGGCACTCTAGGAGTGGGGGCTCCCCTGCCTCAGCTTCTCCAGCCGGGAAAAGCCGAGATGCTGGAATAAAAGCTCCACAAGGATACAAACAGAACCCTATCGCGCATCGCTCCGAAACGCGGCGATGCCCCGTCCTCCCAGAGCCCCCCACATCCCCCCGGCACCCAGCAGCACCCCAGCGCGTTCCGGCACGGCGCCTGCACCGAGCGTGCGGCGGCAGCGGGTCTCAGCGCAGCGCATCCGGGGATGACACTGCTACGGGGCCATCACGGCTTTGGTGTTTACGGCCCCGAATCCGGCGCGAGGTAATAATTCGGCGTCTCGTTAAACCCCTCTGTCGTAGATAAGTGAATTATTTCCCGGTGACCCTGACGAAACGCTGCGCGGCATGAATTATTGAGCGGCAGATGTGTCAAAAAGTTCTCATAAATAAGTTATCCGGTGCCGTCTCAGCGCTCCCGGTGAATTACTCATCCCGTCTCCCTTCTAAATGCTCTCCCGGGGAAACCGCTCGTGCCCGCCGCGTTCCGGATCGGGCCTGGGCAAAGAAGGAGGATGAGGAAGGGGAGCCCTGCCCGGTGTTTGGTCCCACGGCCGCTGGGTACCGGGTGGGATGCATCCCGGTCTGCCCCACGCCTGGATTCCGGAGGGGCCCACCCCACCCCGGGGTGTCAGCACCCTCCTTCCAGCCATGGGCACCAGCTGGGCAGCCATCCTGGGATCCCACAGCGATCCCGGCGTCCAGCAGCGATCCTGGGGTTGTACACCAATCCCGAGGTTCCCCAGCAATTCCCAAGATCCCGCAGTGATCCCAGGGTTGGGCAGCAATCCTGCAGTCCAGCAGCAATCCTGGGGTCCGGCAGCGATTCTGGGGTCCAGCAGCGATCCTGGCTGAACTACAACAGGAGGAGATGGGGATGGGGATGGGATGGGATGGGATGGATGGGAATGGGGATGGGACAGGACTGGGACCGGGATGGGAAGGGGATGGGGCCGGGTCTCCCTGGGGATGCTCCTCCATCCCCTTCAGCGCAGAAGCCACCCCGGCCGCTCTGCTGGGTCCCTGTGGGAGCCCCGCTCGCCCCTCACCCGCACGTCAGGCCGGCGCCAGCGCTCGCTTTGATCATGGAATGCCAGTTTGGGGGACAACTATTAATTAACAATTATTAACAGCGTGTCCTGTCTCCGGCGAGGGTGCGACCGAGCCTCTGGGCCGGGCTGCGTCCCCTCTTCGCCCCGTGACACCCAAACCCGCTCTCCTCGCCCGGATTTGGGAGACGGGGAAACCGAGGCAGCGAGGGGCCGATCCGGGGGAGCTGCGTCTCGGGGAGCCCTTTGGGGAGGAAGGGGAGCGGATTTTCTCCCGGCGCAGGATTAGTCCGCGGCGCGGCCGGGGGGCTGAGCGGTTCAGGGTGCTGGGGTGCCGATGGATGGGGCAGGGGTGCGTCGATCCGGGGCATTGCCCACCCCCCGCCCCCCGGCTGGGCTGAGAACGGCGGCGATCGAGACAGCGATGGGCCCCGCGGGGGCTCTCGGGCGCATCCCCATCTGTTCCGTGTCCGTTTGGCAAATGGCTCCGCGTGGAGCAGCTGCGAGCTGGCACCCGGCACCCGGCTGGCACCCGGCACCCGCTGGCACCCGGCGCCCACCCTGGCACCCACCTCTGGTCCCCCAGGAGCTGCTCCCGGGCCGGAGTCCATCGGCCAAATCTCAAAAATAAAGGAATTAAAGAAAAAACCAGCATCAGCGAGTTGGGGAAGATTGGGCACCTGGCTTCCTCCAGCCGGGTGGGGATGCTCTGATGTCTGCTATGGGGTTGAGCCCACCCAGCGATCCTGGGGTTGCACATCAATCCCGAGGTTCCCCAGCAATTCCCAAGATCCCGCAGTGATCCCAGGGTCTCACGCGGCCCCAGCAGCTCCCCCCTCCCCAGCCCCCTTCTCCTCCCATCTCCTTTATCCCTCTGCCTTCGACCCGCTTGCGAAATTCATTTTAAAATCATCCGGGGAGTTGTCAGCGGGGGGAAGGGGGCCGGGGAGAAGCCGCCTGCCGTTAGGAAATCGCATTTTCCTGCAGCTCTTCCCAAATCGCTGGCTGCTGGGCCGCTCATTCCCGAGGGCACGCTGGCGGGAGCGCGGGAACACGGGCAAGGAGGCTTCCTCCTCATTGCTTTTTAAAAAATATAATAATAATAATAATAATAATAATAATAATAATAATAATAATAATAATAATAAAGAGACTGGACACGGCTCTGATGGGCCGGGCTACGGATTCCTCCAGCCTGGCCACTGACTTCAGCAGGGGATTGGCCCGCCCTCCCCGCCGAGCCAAAAATAAATCCCTAACTGTTTTCCCGCTGGAAGCGAAATCCCTTCCCCTCCGTCCCACCTCAGCCACCGCGCGGGCGCTGCAGCTCCCCGGGGACCCCGGGTCTTGACCAGGGGCCGGCTAACGAGCGGCTTCGTTAGCCCTTCCGCTCCCGCGCGTGGCGGGGAAAGGCCAAACCGCCAAGGCCAGACCCAGGGAGGAGGAGGAGGAGGAGGAAGGCTCCTTCCCGATGGATGGGACCCCAGGGGGACGAGCCCAGGGCCGCCACGCCGGGATTGACGGGCCCGATGCTGAGCTGGGCCAAGGTTTTGGGGACCCGGGGGGGGTCTCACACCGCCCCTGCCGCTCCCAGCCCCCGTTCCCGGCCTCCCCGCTCCGCAGCAGCCAACGCGGCGCATTTCTCCGCTCTTCCCGTCAGCAAATTCCCGGCCGCCGCCGCTGCCGCTCCGTGACCTCTCTCCCCATCCCGCGCGCTCCCCCGAGCTTCCCTCCCGCGCGTTCCTCCGGGCGGCTCCCAAATTTGGCCGAATTCCGGGCGAGAGGAGCCCACGGGATGACACAGCCATGCTCCCACCATGGACATCCCCCCTGGAAAGCCGCCCTCCTCGCTTTCCATGACACGGCCTCTGTTTTCCGGAATTTTTCCCGCGAGCGTTCGTCTCAGCCGCTTTGGAATGCAGCGGCCGAGCTGGGAAGGCTCCGGGGTCCCGCACAGGCCAGGATCCCCGAAAAATGGGTGGCTCACAGCCAGGGCCCCCTGGCAGCGCCGCTCTCCGAGCCCCTCGGCGAAGCCGGAGCGCGAGGAGCTGACTCCGGCGCTGCTTCCCGTTTCCAGCGGTTTTCCGGTGAACCCTTAGGGCCAGAAATTCCATTTAAGTAAAAAAAAAAAATTAAAAAAAAAGAAAAAAAAAACCCAAACCCCACAGCACCCACAGCACCCACACCAGGAGCTGAGGGCTCTGCCTCCGCCCGGGGCTCGGCCCCGCACCCGGATTTTTGGGGAGAGCGGGGGGTGCTGAGGGGTCCCAAGGGGGGCGGTGGGGTCCCAGGTGGGTGTGGTGGGGTCCTGAGTGGGTGCTGAGGGGTCCCTGTGGGTGCTGAGGGGTCCTTTTGGGTGCTGAGGGGTCACGAGGGGGTGCTCAGGGGTCCCAGGTGGGTGTGGTGGGGTCCTGAGTGGGTGCTGAGGGGTCTCTGTGGGTGCTGAGGGGTCCTTTTGGGTGCTGAGGGGCCTGGGTGGGCTCTGAGGGGTCTCTGTGGGTGCTGAGGGGTCTCTGTGGGTGCTGAGGGGCCTGGGTGGGTGCTGAGGGGTCTCTGTGGGTGCTGAGGGGTCCTTTTGGGTGCTGAGGGGCCTGGGTGGGTGCTGAGGTGTATCTGTGGGTGCTGAGGGGTCTCTGTGGGTGCTGAGGGGTCCTTTTGGGTGCTGAGGGGTCTGGGTGGGCGCTGAGGGGTCCCTGTGGGTGCTGAGGGGTCCCGGGTGGGTGCCGCGGGGTCCACACACCCAGCCAGCCGCAGCACGCGCATGTCCGAGTGTGCACACGCGTGCACACACACCCCCCCACCCCAACATGCATGCACACACGTGTACGCCAGCATGCAACCACACGTGTGTGTACGCATGTGCCAGCGGGCACACACCCCAAACCCCGGCGCACACACAAACACGCGTGCACAGGCGTGCAAACAGCCCAGCGTGCGAAACAACATGTGGATACACACCCCAACACGCGTGTGCACCGCCCAACATGCAGACACGTGCAAGCACACACCCCAACATGCATGTGCGCACCCCAACACGCACACACACACAAATGCACACACCAATACGCGTGCATGCACCCCAACACACGCGTGCACACCCCAAGATGTACACACCAACACACATGTGCACACCCCAACACACGTCTCACACCCCAACACGCCCACACACATACGTGCACACCACAACACGCATGTTCACACCCCAACATGCCTACACACGCATGTGCACACCCCAACACACGCATGCACACCCCAGCACATGCGCACACGCATGTTCACACCCCAACATGCCTACACACACATGTGCACACCCCAACACGCATGTTCACACCCCAACATGCCTACACACGCATGTGCACACCCCAACACACGCGTGCACACCCCAGCACGTGCGCACACGCATGTTCACACCCCAACATGCCTACACACGCATGTGCACACCCCAACACACGTGTGCACACCCCAACATGCCTACACACACATGTGCACACCCCAACACACATGTTCACACCCCAACATGCCTACACACGCATGTGCACACCCCAGCACGCCCACCCACGCACAAAACCACGCGTGACACCCCCGCGCGAGCACGCACGCTCGCACCCCAACACGCCCCCCCCATCCTCC
>JAAGAY010133445.1:0-15404 GCA_011801015.1 Ardeotis arabs
GTTTAAGAAAAAAAAAAAAAGGAAAGAAAAATAAAGCTACTTAATATATTTAAAGACACTTTCTATGAGGTGAAAATCATTTAACTGCTTTATTAAACTACTGTCTCAAATTCACTTTGTTCTTTTCCTGCCTTTTTGTTTCTGCATAAAGAGGGGGCACCACTATTTGTTCAACATAATATTAAGCATACCCTGCTACTCAATTAGTAAACATGTCAAGAGGTGGGTTAGTTATTCATGGTTCAGGGGCACAGCCCCCTTTCAAAAAGAACTTTTTTTTCACTCTAATGAAATGATGGATAATCTGGAAGTAGGTGCTTTAAGAAGATATTAATCATTCTCTGTGGTAATGTTAATCATGCGTTCCATCATCTCCAGATGCTGTGCATCACCTTCCTCGGAGATAAAGGGCACCCAAGCCAGCAGAGTCCTTTTGATCACCTTTCTCACAGTAACTCTCATAAGGCATTAAAAGAAGGCTTCACATTTTAGGGCATCCTTAAAAATGAAATAGAAAGTGGGAGAGTGAGGTAATGGAGGGATTCATGGACTTCAATCTTGACCCTGTCATTACTTATGCTGCCCAGATGGGAGGTGCGTAGTTCTCTCGTCCTTTGTCCTAATCTTTGACATTTTTCAATGCAATGTTTGGAATGAATGAGGTATGAGAAAAACCCCGATCACAGGAAATAGAAAATTAATTCACAAAAGATTTCAGGGAGGGAGGTGAGGGGGAAGCAAAAAAATCAACCCTCGCTTTCTGTGAAGAAAAATCCAGCAAAATTATTCCCTCACAGCCCGCTATTCCATTCTTAGAAAACATTAGCAGAAGTCGGGTCAGATTTATCTCAGCATACTGTCTGTGATGTCTCCTCCAGTTAATAAAACACCCTGCCACTGGAGAGACTTCTGGCCAATTAGACCATTTTTATGACTAATCTTTTATAGTTTTTCTTTTTTTTTTTTTTTAAGTTACATATAAACCTAGGGCCTATCTTAGATGGCTGAAATATCTCCTTTTGCAGACTTGGATGCTTCAGAGACCCCAGCGCCTAAAGAAGAAACTTTGAAGGTCTCCTAAAGCTAAAAAGTTACTTTGTGTGAACCCTTGAACAACGATAAACCACAGGGGACCATACCCAGTCAAAGGTAGGCGGTGTTTCTGTCACAGCATGTAAGTGTTAAGGAGAAAAGAAGTTGTGTGAACTTGAAATAAAATAATCCAACTTTCTTAAATCCATGTTTAAATACTAAATCTGTATGCAGAGGAACTGTCTGCCTCTCTTAGACAACCAATGATCCCTCCCCATCGAATGTCACTCATGATGTACTACTCTATAAGGGAAGTTAAAAAAAAAAAAGTCACAGGAAATTTAAGAACCCTCACATCTATAGACGTTTTTGAAAATATTCAACCAAGTTGTTGTCACCACTCTTTGTGGCTTAGATGAAATTATGATGAAATACCTTTTTTTTTTTCCCCAGAATTCAAAGTACACTAGACAGACAATTAGCCATACCACAGATTTCACACAAATACAGTTTGCTTATAGAAAGAATTCTATTTCCTAGAATACTAAGCATCTGCTCAAAGCCTCTGCAGCTTGGTCTGGTAAAGAGTTTGCTTTTGCTACTTCTCAAAAATGCGTCATGTGGCAAAGCCCCGTTTTTACCTCTTTCAAGTACCCTTGCATCTTTGAAAGGAAAAGCTAAATCACAGGGCTGACACTGAGTTACGTAGGTGGCACTACCCAGGTGACAGTGTCCCTTCAGAGAACAGGCAATGCAAACCCTTGGGCAGCTGCAGGAAGGATATTCTGTGGAACAAATAGCCCACACCTCACTGAGATTAACAAAAATACTCTTTTTTACGTAGGAAATACTGAGTAGTCTTATCTGTGAGACACCAGAAGGAAGATCCATCACCCAGATGCTTTGCCATTGATATTAAGGAGTTTTTTTTTAATGTGCATTGAGTTGTGTATGTGCTACATTCAGTTGTCCTGGAAAGCCTGGATAAACAGCACTACCCAATACTTCACAGAATATAAGTAAACCAGCCTCTTATTTTTTTTCATTTTTCTCCAGTAATTCCTGTAAAAACAGAGCCACCCTTTCTCTGGTGTAAAGCTGCCTCATTTACAATATGCACTTATTTTTGAAGCTTTAGACAAATTATATCCTAACGTATTGAGGATCTTTGCAGTGAATTTATGTAGTGCAAAAACTTGATTCCACCTTTGCAGCAATTCGTGCTCTGCTTTGCATTCCTCTGTACTGCCTTCCGAGTAGTACACACAGTATTAACATCAGATCAGTAGTACAGGCCCTTTGTAGATGGCAAAGCTGAGAGACTAATGGATGTCTGAAACGTGAATGTGTTTTCATTCCCTGTGATCTTGTTAACATATGTGTATTTAATGGTGGTAGCATTATTTCTGACTTACACCGTTACACTACATTACAGTTGCTAGTAATTATGCTTGCTGTTGAAAATGGTTGCATGTTTACAGACTTTTTTCATGGTCCATCCTAATTCACTTTTTGTGAAGACTATTATATCATGCACACCTTTTTATGATCAACATAGAGCCATGGGAAAGGTACTTATATTTAAATGGGCACAACACAGAAATTAAAAGTATTGCCAAACTTAGGAAAAGAAATAAGATTTACAGAGCCTTTCTAACAAAAGTTCTGGATTCAGAACATAATACTTCACTCCTTTTGTAAAGTAAACCACTTTAAATTTAAACGTATGTGAAACACAATAACAACAATAGGCCAGAATTTCAAAGTGGCTTCAACTCTTCCTTCACTCAAGTGTATACAAATCTGTTCTGAACATCATAAGAACTGGGACATCAAAACGCATTGAAAGGAGCTTGATCAGGAAAATTAGCAGATACAGAGCCAAAGGGTATTTGGTTGATCCAAGGTGAATATGTTGATATACATCCTTTGTGAAATCCTGGAGTGGTTTCCAGGAGAAATAGGTATGTAGTCTCCCACTTTATTTCTTCTGGGAAGTGAAGTACTCTTTCATTATTGGTTAGATAGAGAGCTGCCTTTTCTATTCATTGCACTCAGCTCACAGTGATAGATGAAATATAAAAATTTCATTTTGGATGGCAGAATTCGAGTACAGTGATACAAAGGTGTTGTGTAAATAGAATCTATAAATCTTTTTTAAAAAAAAAGAAAAAAATAGTGCTTTCTGTCATCATGGATAGCAGATTTAGATCATGAAAGTTACCCATAATGCTAAGCCAAATGCATTCATCAAGTATTTTGGTTGATAGGGTCAGAAAATAGAGACTTTGCTAAAGTTCATCAGACTTTTTTTTTTTTTTTGTAACTATGTGTTTACATGGAACACAGGAGCTAAAATACCTTCTCCAAAGCATCCTGGAATCTATCCAAGGTATTGGTGAACAATCGTTTTTTAGAATTTACTGATTACAATTTTGCATGCAAAATAGATATCCTCATCCATATTAGCAACTCTGCAAAGTGGAAAAGTATTTTTCCAGACTGTGGGACAAATCTGGATTCTAAGTTGTGGTGAAAATCCTACTATTTGTCAGAATTAATTTTCTTGAACTGAGAAGAAATAGTGCACTAAGGCCATAGAATTTCATTTTGATACTTTGACTTCACTAATCTTGGAAATTCCTCTCAGAAGTGTTTGGCTCTGAAAGGTGGAAATTTCCTGAAAAGTTAATCTGAGTTGATTGTTCACTGCCTTGAACCAGGATCTCACAAGAATGGATGTCTTCTGTTTTCAAAGGCCTGTGATATTTCTGTGATGAAACATAAACTCGACAAGGAAACACAAAGCAGTCTGCTGGAACCGTGTTGGAGAGACAACTGAACAAACAGCTGGTTAAAGGATTAAAGCCAAAACAAAGGACTGTTTGAAGGTCTCTCTAAGTTTTAGATAGCAATGGGAATCTTTTGAAATGAGGGCACAGTGGAGCTGCTGTAGAAAGGGAGAGGTTTGGGACCTTTACCCGTTTCAAAAATACTGAAACTCTGCAGCACTGTCTGGTGAGTCTTCAGCAAAACCAGACAGCAGTACGGATAATAAGCAGATGAACATTACACCTTGATAATTCCAGTTCACACTTTTCAACAAAAATGTTCAGTCTTTGGAAGGATCCAATACGTTTCTCTTTATTAACTGATTGTCATTGTTATGTTACGGTTTATATTACCCTCTTCTCTTTAGCCCACTTTGCCATTACCTTTAATGAATTACTACTTTTCAGCACAATTAAGTGTTTGAAGCAACCAGGAGGTACAGTTTAAGCACAGTAAAATTGTCCAATTGAAAAGGCTAAAGATCAATATCAAAGGTCAAAAAGGTTAGACCAATCCTATCAGCTTCAGGGAAAAGCTGGTGCTAAGCTACCATCGAAGAAAGAAAAAGCTAATGGCCCACAGATGATCTTTGTGCCACCAAGTTTCTCCTGTTTAAAAATAAATCCTCTCTTTATTGAACACTGTAATTTTCCCATTGCTGAAAATGCAGCAGCTTTAAATTCCAATTTTAGTTGTGCTGAAAGATGGGAAATAGTTTCTTTTAAATACTTTCCTTTATGAAAGAAGACAATAAAGGTTGCCTATTGGCCCTCATTATCCCCACCTCGATTTGACTTGCCTACCTGCTCCACTGCACTGGTTCAAGACAATTAATCCTAATATTCAACCCTCCTGGTGCAATTTCTCATCTTGGCAGGTCTCTTTCTATAATGACTAAAGGGGAGTGGCCAAATTCTCAAAACCTCTGGGGTGAGCCGGATACATTTCCACAAACACAGAAAACAATTCGATCCTGATATGTTAATGAAATGTTGTGATAGCAAACCAAAGCGAGCATTTAAAGCCACTGCCCAAATAGCCTGGGTAATAAAACACATATTACTGGCCATGTCATTACAGACACAATAAAGTGCAAACAGTGAATTCTGTTGATATGGGAAAAGGACATTGTAGGCAACTATTCTTTTATTTTTCAGAAATAGCTTATGTTGAAGAGATCTTTGTGTTATTTTCCTAACCATAAAAAAAAAAAAGGCCCATCCACAACTCACCAAAAACTCTGCACAGACTTTCAGGTGCTGCTGACTGACACAGTTCCCCAAACTTGTAAATTGGCCTCAACAGAACGATGTCTTTTATTAGCAAACTAGTCCCATCTATTTGTGACATGGATGTTATATGGGGATTATGGTCAATAATCAGTTCCTACAAATAAAGAATTTAATCTGGAGTTACTCATCCCACTGACAGTAACAGAGTTAGTCCAGTTTTAGGCATTAGCAAAACAGAGCAGAACGTGACTGGGACTCTGCTCCTGTCCCCAGGCCCCTTGCTTCCTCCCCTGACACACCAGGAACGCTGCCTCTCCAAGAGAACGGGCCATTGATCGCTTTTTTTTCCAAAGCCAGAGCCATTTAATGAATTGAGTCTTCACCTCCCAAGAGACAAACAGGTAACTTTGCGGCAGAATACTCTATTGCTACAGTTCTGCTATTCGAGTCACCTTGAGTGTAAACTGGTAACCGGTGCAATTTATTTGCTTTTGGAGAAGATGGGTTCTTACATTAGGTAAGTTTTAGAGCTGCAGTTGTACAGTATACAAGAAAACCAGAAGTTGCACTGGATTTCAAAGAAGTTTGGAATATCTATATTTACAGACTTATGACTAACCTTAATATTCCATTTCCTTTTTCTCTCTGCAAAATATCTCACTAAAATAATGCACATCTAAGGCTGAGGAAACCAGGATTCACCATAACCAGTGACAGCTTCTCTGCAGCTAATACTCTAGGCTCTCAAGACCATTACAAATGGTTCTGCATGGCTAGGTACAGGGTACTTCTCCCGTTAGGAAGGGAAACTCCCACGATCTTAATAAGAAGCAGCACTCGCATCTAACCATGGAAGATACACAGCACATCTCAGTTTTTGAGTCAAAACCTCAATGGCATAATATACGAGTAGTTGTGGGTTTGCATTAATTTACACCAGCTGAAGAGCTAGCAAGCTAGCTAGTAAAACTGCTTTAACTTAGTTTAAATTATTATCTTTTTACAGCCATTTTTTTCCTGTGGCTGTGGTTTCACAGTAACAGCTTATACAGATGTAGTCCACTGCCTCTTCTTTGTGCCATGGACATCTATAACTGCAAGGTGAATGGGATCGGGGAACCAATGCATCAAAAAAGAAACTAAACTAAAGCTCTGCTCTTTTATGGCTTTTTCAGACAAACCAGTTCCTCAAGTCAGGTTACCGCATGGCTACTCAGACAGGCGTGCTAGCTCAAAGCACAGTAACGCATGGCACAGAGAACAAACAAATGGGAGAAAGAAGAAATGCTGGATTATTAATTACGGCACCATGACTAAATAACTGTGACCTACATCTCCATGCCTTTGGGCATATATAGAAAGGTAAAAGAGAGGAACAACTAGAAATACACTTCCATATAGTACTTACAAATACAATCTAAAATATTTTTTTAAAGTCTCATTGGCATAACGTCTATGTAGTAAATTTTTCTCAATTCTGTCCACATCTACATTCTCCTCAGACCTAAAATAGATATTTGGAAGTTATAGTTTTTTCCACTGAAACCAGCATTTAGACCAGTAGTAACCTAATTTCTTTAAGGAGCTATTTTATGTTATTCTGTTTCATTTTTGCCTTTTAATTCAACACAGAAGTCTTACCAAGATACTTTTGCCTTCCCTGAGTGTGCTTCAAAAGGATATTAGTGTTTTATTAGCTGATATGTATCATGAAGCAAATGGCAATAAATGGGCTTAGCCAGGTAAACATAGCCACATCCAGTAAGACGACACCTATTTTTATTTTATCTGGGATTAGGCTCTATATAACTACCAGGACATAGTCAAAGGTCACAGGGAGCAAGAAAAGTGTTTATCAGAAGTTAGGACGTGCTATAATAAAAGTTTGAGCCAAATTACGTAAAACAAATTCTACCAAATTTTTGGTGTTATCAAAGGGCACAAAATCTCCCTTTTCTTCACGCATTATAAATTTAGGGCAACTCAGGAAATTGCTCATTAGAAAATGAATTTAAGTCATACGTGACCAAAAGCAGAGAGCACTACTCCTGTTCCGATTGACTGACTCAGCTACACCACACAACCAGCAAAAATTCACAAATTATTTCAAGTAATTATTAGATTAAAGTTGTGATCTGTTTTCAGAGAATTTGGGAACAATAAAAACCAGTAAAATTAATTGAATAAATTATTTATTGTCCATTATTTAGTAAATTCTTCATTCCCTGAAGCTATGCAAGGCACATTAAAGAATAGATCCTTAAATGTATTAGCCTAATAGCTTGATTTCCAAATTAACTGCTATGAACTTACCTGGGAAAAGTAATTCTCTGGTGAGTATTCTACAGCGAGAACACTATACTACTATCTCCATCTGATCACTATTTTGTACCCGGAGGCATGTGGCTTGATTTAGCCAAGACGCTAACTACAAATGTCATTTTCATTCATATGGCCCTCACTCAGTAAAAAAAATTAAGCATATGCTCAAGACCCTGAGAAGTCAACTTCTCACATGTTGAACATTAAGCATAGTCTGATGTCCTTCATTAGATTCTGGGCAGAAGGATTGGGATTATTTAAGTGCTTAGAGCTGAGCATGTTTTTATTTGCTTTGCTCAATTAGGACTATAATGATCTCATTCTGTTTTGCAAATTCCTAAGCTCCTTGCTTCAATAACTGTGATGGGTTTTTTACCTAACAATGAAAACTAGAAAATGTTGAATTCTCCATCATTTTAGCTGCAGTAGTTTCCTCTCCATCCATTGCTCTATTTGAGGCTACAGTTTCTACAGCACAGGTGAATGGGCAGCAGTAACTCTGGATTACAGAAAGATGCTGAACAACCAAGATCTGATGACCAAAACCTTTCGTTCATAGCCATATTGGATTAATCATCGGGGTGCAAAAGGTTACTGCCCCAGCTGTCTGCCCCCCCTTATCTTCAAGGTTACTCTGTTGGAAGTTATCTCTTCAGTCACTGCAGCTAAACCCAGCAAGGAATGGGAATTAAACACATCTGGTTGTTCCTGAGGATAGGAAAGTGTAAACACAATGGACCCCTCTCAAGTCCTGAAAAAAACCCTGTATTTCCAAAATCCTGTGCTCTATGTCCCAGTCCAACTCTTATGAAAGGATGCAGAAGAAGGATGACCAGTTTCAAAGAGAAATGGAAGATCATGGAAGAGCAGGAAAAATGAAACCTTCTGATTTTAAAGATTGTCTTTTAATTTTAAGCACAATATTATTGTTCTATATGTTTATGTCCCACTGTTATCTTCAGAATAAAAAATTTCTAGCATGTTAGAGATGTTTGCATTATAGAATTATATACTGAGAACAATACAGAACAATTATTTCAGTTCTCAAACAATTCAGATAGCCAGCTACATTTCTGCACAAAACTGTGAGTCAATACTCCTACAAGATATTTTTGTTTCTATGCTTTGAGTTGTGCATCCTTTCTACTATTAGAATAATGCAAATAAGTCTGTTTCTACTGTGACTCTAGCACTTTATCCTCCGCAGAGCTGTTTTCCCAGCACCTCACAGCTAATTGTGCATCTCCCCGCTCTGCTTCTGTCTGAAAACATGAGGTGACCTTCCTTTAAGCTTGCATGCTGGTGTTAGCAGCAACTGCTCAGTGGAAAAGCATCATAGGTTATGTTGTCTCTCGCTCTGAAGCGACTGGAGATGGGGGGGAGCACTTTGCTACCTTTGCCACACAAGCACACAGAGCAGAGAGATCTGTTTTTCTGCCTTAAATGGCTGAAAATTAGTAATAACTAGAGTGAAATCAATGGAGCTTTACTGCTGTGCGCTGTGTTAACACAAGATGCGAATCTGCCTTTGGGTCGGGTTTCCGCAGAGCTGAATGGTAAGCAGGAATGTTCAGATTGCTTTGACTTCACTCACCATTTGCTGATATTAACTCTATATATTTTAAGCAGACACTTGCAGTTTCTCAGATGTCTTCTCTTTCTCGTTTATTAGTTGAGTTATATTTTAACGGTGCTGAGAGATTTACTGTCAATGTATTAGATGTATTCATTTTGGTTAAGGCAAAACCCTTGCGCTAGGATCCAAATGTTGGACACATCTGTTAGCAGGCCAAGGAATGACCCTGTATTATTATTATTTTTTAAACCTGACAGCTCACACATTTGAAAATTGCATAAAAAAAATGTAGCTTAGCAGCTCGGCCTTCTCTTTGTACTATTTGCTCACATCCGGATCCATTTTTTCCCTTGCCTGAAGGAGAGGAAGGACAACCCCATATCAATCGCTCCCTACGCCAGTTCACATTAGGGAAACCCCCAACTTTTCATTTCACATCAACAGCATCTTTTCTTTGATCCAGAAGCCCACAGCTGGGAAGCTGACACAACTTTGCCTCGTTCTTCCCCTGCTCAGAGCCCCACACCCGCACTTTGCTCTGCGCCTCTAACAAATTCTAGCAGAGTCACCTCTGCTCAGTTTTAGCAAAACCTTTTCCTCCATTTCACTGACAGAGCAGCTGAATTAATCACACTCAGCCCAACGAACATTAACAATCCGTCAAAGTGGCCTCCGAAATGCTTCATCTACTGCAACTAGAAAATTCACCTGAAAACCTCCGGATTTGTGCTGGCACTTCTGCCTGCAGGACAAAACAGACAGAAACCACTTTTTCCCCTCATTCTCTTTTCAATATTTTCCACCTCCTCTTTTGTTGTTCTTTCTTTTTTTTTTTTCCCCCTTTTATTCCCTTACAGTAGTTCAGAAGTAATTGAACATGAACAACATTTTTGCTTGAAGAAATGCTGCAGGTACTATTCAATACGTAAGACTAGAGGTAAGGAGGTAGGCATGCATTGGCAGAACTTGGACGAGCCCAAGATTTTGAGGTTATTTTTGGGAGCTGGTTTGTGTTTTACAGACTTCCAGATGTTTAGAACGAAAAACCGTTATGCAATTTCTGAACACCTCGATTTTGTGGCAAAATCCACCCTAAATAAACTACTTGTGTCTGTTGCCACATCTCAAACAGCAATATCTGAACAACCTGGTGTTCATAAAGACTCCCCCGGCAGTCCGAGGGGTGACGCTGAGCAGCAGCAGGACTGAAACACCAAGAAGGGAGACACTTTTGATGAGGACCTTGGGTCTTTAGAGAGAGATACGAAGAGCTGCTCTGTTACATGACAGAGGCCAGGTTGGATGAGGCTCTGAGCAACCTGATCTAGTCAAAGATGTCCCTGCTTCTTGCAGGGGGGTTGGACTAGATGACCTTTGAAGGTCTCTTCCAACCCTAACCATTCTATGATCTGTAGCTTTGTCTCCAGAGGTCCATCCCATAAAAGAGAAAATCAAGCTTAAACTGGCACTAATATGTCTAGTCATTCATGAGAGGGCTATGTATAATCTGAGCAATAAGAAACATGTTCAGCCTTTGCTTACTTCTGGAAAAAGGATGTGCAGTTTGAACCATGAGAAACTAGTCCCTCTTATTTCTGTGGGGTTTTTTCTGCTGTGCTATTAAAAGTAAGCAACTCGTTACTACGACACAGAGCAGCAAATTAAAATATCCATTTCCTATTGGAAATTGTCCTCCTTAAAATGAAAACCAAACCATGCCTCTCCTCCCCAGTAAAATACTGCCACTGCAACTGGAACTAATTTGCCGGTAGGCTCAGAAAAGAAGAAAAAGGTTCAGTTACAAGGAGGGAAGACTGTCCCCAGCCCGGTCAAAGCTGTGGTAATACAGCCAGGCGATCCGGGAGAGGCTCGCGCAGCTCTTGGCTGCACATGGCGGGTAACAGTAGGCCTTTCGCTCTCCAGGCTGTCAATCTGGCACTATTCACACACACTAAATTCACTTCGCTATTAAAAAAAGTGGCATTATTGATTCTTTTAACTTTTTTTTCCATTCCAAGGCCACTACAGGCCACTGAAAAAGAAAAAGAGATATACACATACACATACATAGACAGCAAAACTCAGGGCGCACTTCAGCAGTAAGTAACAAGTACCAAAAATACTGACCTCTCTGCAATTTTTAAAATCAGGGGATAGTAATATATGGCCGAGATAACACTATATTTTCTTTATTACCCTGAACTGTACTTAATTGACATAACTCTGTGGGAGGATTAGCTTTTATACAAATACCCACATTTTATTGTGTTGCCATTCCCTAAGGAGTGCACTGCTCATATATTTCTCTTAATGTGGCTTTGCAAATAGGTCATTGCACAGTCACATGCTCAGCAACAGTACTGAGATTTTAGAATTCATTGATTATTTTATTAAAATGCTGAAATCATTGGAGTGATGGATGGTTGCCTAGATATATAATTCTTAACCATTGACTGCTAACATCATCTGACTCAATTATAATTATCAGACGTATTTTGTTACTTTATATATATATCTTCAATAGTGATGTGGAGATGGAAAAATATATATGATGAATTGAGACAGAATGACCCGATCCTTAAATTAGTGGGCAGGCTGCTTTCTGAGGTGAGTGGAGGAAGAACTTAATGGAAACTCCAAGGCCTTTTGTTTCCTTTGGGTGAAGGGATTTACAGACTACCTAAGTGTTAGCATATTTAGCGTGCTTAAGGCAAAGTTTCATCCTGAAAGGAAAGCAAGAGTTGTACCTGCTCTGCATATACCTGCATGAATTTGCAGCAAGATTTCAAATTATGTGAACAAGATATTCAGGAATATTCTGTGAACATAAAATCTCTAAGCAGATAGGAAACAAAGTATCTCAAAAGTACAATAGTATCTGAACGCTGCAGTATGTTAGGAGTGGAAATGAGAGACCCAGGGCCGGGAGGGAAAGGTCCCTAGGAACCTGCAAGGTCTGCCAGAATAACTCACAAAAAAAAAAGCATGGACTCATTGATGCATTATACCCAGGGTCAATTCAGGTATGATATTCACATGTTAAAAATGAAATGCAGGCTATATTTCAAGTGACACAGACAATCTCCTCCCCTAGATCACCAAACTATGACCTGTGCAATGCAAGACTAGAGGAAGCACCGCTTCTTCATGAGACAAACAACCAGAGGATAACGTGCTTCTCTCCATTCATCCTGCCTCGCGCTCCGCAGCTTCAAGGGAACATTGTGTGCTAGCCAAGGGGGTGACTACATCTCTTACTCCACTCCAAGCATAAAAAGTGCCA
The DNA here is from genome assembly GCA_011801015.1 of Ardeotis arabs. Lineage (NCBI taxonomy): Eukaryota > Metazoa > Chordata > Aves > Otidiformes > Otididae > Ardeotis > Ardeotis arabs. The sequence continues at coordinate 12,278 of JAAGAY010133445.1, forward strand.
TCTGTAACATTTGCTTGAGGAAAGTGCTAGCTGCTGCCACCACAAAATGTACGTGAAACGTAGCCCGCAAATATAAAACCGTAGTTAGCCACTAGACATTGGCAAGTCCACTAAAAAGGCAGTTCAGAAATCCATGCACTGACCAGTATCCTGCTCTGCCTCCTAAACATAAGGATAAAATTATTCCTATATAGGGGAAAGAAATAGTAGTACTGAACAGCATATGAATAACCTGCAGTGGTCTGCATATTGAGGGACAGATTACACACATGGAAAGAGGGGGCTGTCTCCTGACAACAAAACATCATTGATTTAACTGGCAGTACCAGGGAATCACATCCATTTCAGATGGTGAATCAAATGCCTACACAGAGCTCAGAACTGCAGGCTTGCAAACGTTATCACTCTGAGTGATCTTCTTGAAAGTACTGAAGTCTTCTTCACATCCTTCAGTCAGAGAATCATAAGATTTTCAGGTTGGTTTTGAAAGACCAAAAACTGCTTTTCTAGTCCTCACAGCTACAAAGGTAACTTAAAACATCAGGTCTGAAAACATCAACCCAGTTTAAATGTAAGATTCGGAATCCACAGGGCAAAAATACGATGACTATGACATCTGTTAATTTTTATAGCCTACTTTCTGAACAGAAAACGTATGTGATCAGAAGGTGTTTATGCTGGGAAAAGAGGAGGACATACTTGACAAAAATAATGATGTTCAAACAAGCCTTGTGAAAACAGGTGGCTGAATAGAAGTGACTGTCTATGTTCTTTCTATCAGTGGCCTAAGGGAAAAGCACAAGCATGGGGACAGACAGTATTAGGCACAAGACCATCCACCGAAGAAACTGCAGCTACAGGAAAATCTGTTGGAACTGGCAGTCAATTATGAAAAACAAATCATAAGGAACTAAGTGTTTCTTTTGTGCCAGAACTTATGAAACTAATTGCTTTAAAAAAAGATTCCTAACCCCATCTCATAATTTTTGAAGGTTTACGATTGGCAATGAGACTTAAAGCAATTTGCAAATACCAAGCTGAACAGTATTGCTCCAATGCAAGTAAAAGTTGCAGAACCAGAGCACTAAACCCTTAGATTACCACTGAACAATTATTCCTGCTGCAGTAACCTGTAGCATCTCTGCATGCGCAAGGACAACAAAACTGGCTAGGATGAAAAGTAAAACAAGGGAACCAAAGCAACGAAAGAAGCCCAGAAAGGCAGTACTGTGGATAATCTGAAAGATTTTGCTGCTAGAAGGACTTAAACACATCTAGTTGATACTGAATTAATGGCACTTAAGTGCAGACAGTGCATGAAAATAAAAACATGCCTGTTTTCCATCAAACTCATCCCATAGAATCCACACATACAAAAGTCTCATTTGTCTGCAAGGAATGTGCACACATAAAATCTAGCCTGTCTGCAGATTACATTCTTAACAGACACATGGTCAGGATCTCATTTCTGCTTTTCATAATCCAGTGTGCGTATTTATTTATTAGTCTCTGGAGATACCACAGATTGGATCCTTTCCTCTGTTCTGGAAGCTTCCCATAGATCTGCTGGCCAAAGGCTGCCTTACACACAGTCTACCTTGCCTCATGTGGGTGTCTCTGAGGCTGAGGAGCTACCAGTTGGTGCTGGGGCCATCCTACCATCCCTTTGTGCTTTTACAACCTGGCAGAGGACCCCTGATAGCGATAGCCACCCTGGCTTTGCCTGCCATGCTCTTCTCAACGAACTCCAGGCAATGAAAACATGTTAGGAAAGACTGAAGATTCCTCTAACACATGCTGTTGGGTTATCTTTAAGCCTGGCAGGAGGTTCACTTGCGTTGCTCCTGTGCAACATCCTTGGTTTTGTTGATGGAAATCTCTTAATCACAAGAGTTACAAGCCAGTTTACACCACCTGCAGAACCAGTCTGCAGCCAGGCTGGTTGCTCCTTGGACCTCACTAAGCACATGACAGAATACATTGTGTTCCTGAATTTCAAATGGTTTTCTTTTCAGAAATTGTTTGCAGTTCAGAAAGTGATTGGAGACTTCAATCCTCAACCCATTTCTTTTCCCATCAAGAATCAAGAAAAATGCGAACAGCAGCAAAAAAAAAAAAGACAAAAAAACCCCACCAACCAAAACACCAATTAAATTAAGACACTACCAAGCATCTGTGTGGTTTTCTTGTCTCCCTTCAGCGAATCTAGAGAAGAGTCATTCCCTGTTAGATATACTACAAGTCTTTTGTTGATATCACAGTGCTGACAAGTGTAATAGTGACAGCAACATCATATGAAATTATAACAGGAATCTTCCTTTCAGCAGTAGGTCTTGATAAATTGGACATACTGATTCCTGCTATTTGTTGCAAGGTAGTGTGGCATCTCTCTTTTTTTCTTTAACAGGCGCTAATTATTGAGCATCAAATAGCGTAAAATATAACAGCTGTGCATACTGTCAGTGCTATATGGGCTGCTGAAGGTGTCTGTGCATGCATATGCCAATGTGTGAGCAACTGACAGTGGGAGGGTTTGCTGTTTGCTTTATAAATGCATTTGAATAAACTGGATTATTTTGCAGGACGGTAGAAATTCAGCTGGGTTACACCTGAGTTAACAAGGAGAAGCCAGTTTCTAGAATGCCTGCGATGACTTTGCTGCAGTGCTGGGTGAAGCAGCATGTTTGAGAGTGCTGGGCATGGCTGGGGGACCTGCTAAGGTACATGGAAGTTCTTGAAGACTAACAACATTTTGTCCGTTTCTGTATCCCAGTCTCACAAATCCCAACTAAATTATTAACATGTTTTCAGGAATCATGAATAGGAAGTTCCAGCATTTGAAAAACAGGAGAAGAAAAAAAAAAAGGGGGAAAAAATACAAAGAGAAACCCAAATCCTGATGTACTATTTTAAGCTTTTGTAGGCAAGCTGTGTCAAATAGTGGGAATAGTTCACATAGCAGGTGAAAGTTGGCTGCCGAAAGCTTTCAGTCCAAAGAAACTTTTTCTTTGTGAGACGATTTAAACTGTAAACCATAAATACCTTGGTACCTCCTTGACCAAGATAACAACCTCAAAAAAAAAAAAAGAAAAAAAAAAGAAAAAAAAAAAAAAAACCCCTAAAAATA